>JAIUND010002291.1:0-23760 GCA_034699125.1 Gisinianus flammeolus
ATCTCTAATACTTTGACCTCCAGAGCAGGTCAAACCCGGTCAAACGAAATTAAGGAAAATAATTATAGTTCGTTTTTTAACTTAACAGACGATATATAAGATTACAAGAATATGAAGGCGACGACGATGATCCTTATATATATATAGCAAAAGTTGCTATATATATTAGTTTTCTTGGGAAATAAATGAAATAATTGACTGTTTGCCAATCAAATTGAAAGTCCATTCACAGAGTGAACACAAAAAAAAAACTTTTTTGGGAACTCGTGAACAAACAAAAGCGGGCTGACGCTGACATTGACTGGACAATTGCAATTGCCACAATTATTATGGAAAAACGCTGTCCAAATTCTAATCTTGTGTACCTTTTTGCTGTTGAAAAGAATAATGACCAAATGACCACCGCTTTGAAGTTGAAATGGAAATGGAGACTTTGAGGATGGAGCAGGAATTCTACAGTGTGCAGTGAAGAAACCGAAGCGGACTTTGACACAAAAAATTACCAAAAGCTCTCTTCGTCACTTGTTCACAAAGTCTCCACATGTTTTTTGAATTTTGAATTCATGACCAAAGTCCAATTATAATAATAATTCTAGTAGAAAAATCTATAAAACCAATCCCGACTTGAAAATGTTGACCGCGGCGGAAAACAGCTGGAATTTCACCACCCTCAAAATCCTGTCCGCCATCAAGTTTCTCCCCATCCAGCTGAATCATCTGGATCTGACTCTGAACGGGTTGAGAATGCAAAGGGCGTCCACGCCCTGGGCAAAAGGACTGTGGAAGTCCCTCTGCGCCCTCGCATTGATTCACTGGCTCCATCTGGCGAGGACTTTCCTCCACCTCTTGACCCTCTTAATCCACTCGCACTCTTCTCCTTCTGAACCTAATATTAATAATAATATGAAAGAGGAGCATTTAATCATTCATTTCACGCTCACTCTCGGCCTCTTCACCGCCCACATTTGGGCCTTCATTTCCTTCTTCCAGCATCCCCAGGACATTCACCTCATTTTCAATCACATTTTCCTTCCCCACCCTCAAAAAGGCGGAACGACAACTAAAACGACAAAGTGGCAGGATGACCGCGGTAACATTTGAATTCGAATTATAATAACAGGAATTTTTGAAACGTTATTTTGTTGCCTGGGGTATTTTGGGAATTTCTATTTCTAGTCGATTTTATTATTATTATTATTATTATTATGATGTATTTTGTTAATGATGACAGTGCGGAGACTGAAGGACTTGAAGTACTCGCTTCATGAACTCTTGACCTTATTCCTACCCTTCATGATCTTTGGGACACTTTTCCTGATGCTCCTCCTCCTATTAAGTGACCCTTCCCGCCGTTTATTCCTCCATTCCTCGCTACCCCTTCAACTCCAAGGCTCCCTGACCTTTGGCCTTTTATTCCCCGTCGAGTCCCTTTGCATCGCCTTTGCCGTCTCACACCTGTACTTTGTCCCGCTCCTTCAACTCCTCACCATTCAAAAGTTCCAGTCGGAATTCTCCCGCCTTTTCAAGCAGCTCCAAGGTCAAATTCAAACTCAAATTCAGACTCAAACTCCCGCCAGAAATCCATCGGCCCTGAATGATATTAATAATAAAGTCCTGGAGGACTTGAAGAGACTTCGGCTGTTCCTTCGCCTCGTCAACTCGACGTTCCCCTTCATCATCTTCTCCCTCAAGGTCCTCGGCATGACGTTGGGGATATTTGGTGGGTACTTTGGGCTAAGGTCATTCGGTCAGGGTCAAGGTCAAAGTCAAAGTTCGAGTCCTCTCGTTGGCCTGTTTTGTATCGTGATGGCGACGGATAGCTGCTTGACCTACTCCATCATTTACGCCCGGGCTTTTTCCATCCCGGGCAGTTTCCAACGGGTCAAGGAAGTGACCTTATGGAATTGCAATTGGACTTGGAGTCTTCAACCGCTTTCAAAAACAAAAATGGCGGTGATGCGACGGGAAATGCGAGCCATTCCAAATGATGGGATTCAAGTGGGGAGCTTTCGAACGATGGAGCGGGACTCGACGCTCCTTTTCCTCGATTTCATCCTGAGGAACTTGGTCAATCTGTTAATCAGTCGAAGGTAAAGAAAAAAGGGTGACCTCTGACCTTTGACCTCCACCCCCGGGAACGCGTACACAGAACAAATGGACGGTAATTTCAGAAAAAATGTGAAGAGTCGTTGGTTTTTAATGAAGACCACACACACACACACACACACAGTTTTAATTTGGAGTTAGATGGGCGCGGCGCTGCTGGAGATGAGCCAAAACCAGTAGACGCAGTTGAAGATGAGGAAAATGGCGGGAAAGATGAAAACCGACGTTTTCTCAATGATCCAAACCATCCTCAAGAGTTTCTCTCGTTTGTCCCTGCCCTGAATTCTCTGAGTCTCCGTTTGTGTTTTGGCGGACTCGTCGTCATTAACATCATTTTCCTGCTGCTCTTTTTGCTTTGGCCCGTGCGGCAGAGGAGGAGAATGTTTGAGCTTCCCCGCCGCATTCACCAGTCTAGAAAAACGGGGCAATATTATTGAGACATTGAGAAGCTCTTTCAGTATATACAGTCCTCGTCATGACGTCATGCACAAAGGAATAAAATCCAATCAAATATGGGCACTCAAATCTTAAATGACGATGAAAATGTAAATGAAAATGACGGCGGAATACATATGTACATATACTTGAGGACGATGGCGAATTCGGTGAGGGCGAGGAAAACGAGGACGTTGCAAACGGCCATCCAAATGTGAAGGGCCGAGAGATAACTAATCGGCGGGATGAGCTCCCTGTGTGCGTGTGTGTATGTTTTAAAATTAAAGGATCATTCGGACCACTCAAAACCAATGAAATTCTGTATGGGGGGAAATTCAAAATTCAAAATGGGGCTTACGTGACGGAGTCGAGCATGACTTGAAGGGAGAGAAGCGTGAGGAGACAGCAACCAATTCGCTCTTGAATCTTCCCTTTGGGGATGAGAAATGAGAGGAAAGCCACGATGACGAAAATGCCGGAGGGCAAATACGTGCGGATGAGTTGATTCCTCACGCTCCGCCGCAAACTCACACTAAACTCCAACACCGTGTAATTACCTGTCCATCCATCCATCCATCAATCAATCAATCAATCCCACAACAACAACAACAAGACATCAAATTCAACTGTCACATTCCAAACTATACCAAAAACTGTGTCCCTTTTTGATTTCACCCCCCCCCCCCCCCACAACAAATTGCATTTGAGAGAGATTCGCGCTTGCGCGACTCCGCGCAGGTACTTACTCACACAGATTGCATTGTCGTTTGAGTATATAGAAATAGAAATAGACATAGAAATTGGTGTGGGCTCACTTGAGAAGGATGTGAATGGAAAAGAGCGGATGTTGCCGAGCGACACCTGGAAATTTGGGACATTTAATTCCCCGGTTGAGTACACGCTCGGAGTGAGAGCATCTTGAACCCATCCCAAATCCATCATCTCATTCGAACAGGCATCTACATACACATAACAATCACACAAAACAAAACACGTCACACAGAAATAAAAGACGATTGATCCACACAATATAGAAGATTATATTATATGTATATATAGGTATGTGTGGATTTAAATTAAGTATTTTGCGGGTTCAAAGCCTCACAGCTTTTTAATTGAACGGGACAAATTTGGGTGTCCATCGGGAAGACATGGAAATCCATCTCACAGGCCAATTTCACCGTTAGCCTTGAAAAACCATAATATATTCACCACACACATTCACATTCACAATTTAGAATATTAGAGAGTTTGGTGAAGCCGTCGTACAAAGGAAATCGTAAATATTTTGGTGGGAATTTTTAAAATTCCAAGTTAACATATAACCAACGAATTTAAAAATTCCCACCAAAATATTTTATGTACGATTTCCTTTTTACGACGGGTTTACCAAACTCTCTATATTCATTGGGAAAAGGATTTGACAGCGAAAGTGATTAATATAAATTTGAATTTGGGAGGGAGATATTTAAAAAAAGATGAAGGACCTGGCCGAGTAACGAAGTTTCCCGTCCGTGTAGATGCGGAGGGATGCAAGCGGACTGACGAGGATGGGCTGCCCCACGGACACGGATTGATCTATGAACACATCCGGATGCCAAATGGAATTGAGGACATTTCGACTCAAGACGTAAAATGATTTCGTGGGGGGATGTTTAGTCGAATTCGGATTCGGATTGGAATTGCTGGCTAAATCCGTGAAATCAAGTCCTCCCAAAACATGCGGAAATTGAGCTCCAACGTGAGCTCCTCCTTTTTATCACTAATCCCACGGATATTCAAGACGATTATGGAAAAATTCACCTTCGTCGCTCCACCTTTTGAAAATGTTTAACAAAAAAAAAAATCCATTTATGTGTCACGTCTTAATTTGCTCAATGGCACACAGTTCAGTCAGTTTGGTGTGACGACTTATTTATGTATATTAGAGAGTTTGGTAAAGCCGTCGTACAAAGGAAATGGTAAATATTTTGGTGGGAATTTTTAAATTTGTTGGTTAAATGTTAACTATAGGAATTTTAAAAATTCCTACGAGAATATTTACGATTTTCTTTTTACGACGGCTTGACCAAACTCTCTCTATTTATTTATGTACCGTGTGGAGTTGGCGGGGTTTCCAAAATATTATAATCGGCTGGAATGAAACTCGGAGTTCCCGCTGCAGAGGAGACGCCGGCGCAATAAATCAGGGCCATTTGAATGACTGCATAGAGGATCCGAAGTCTCCATGTTCCTTCAAATGAAATTGAGCTGGACATCTTTCCAAATTAAAAAAGAAATGAAATATGTATACAAAACTATAAAAACGAAAAAACCTCATAGAAAAAAGGGAAGGAGATGATGACGAGTTTCACACTGTTTTGCTCTCGGAGTTTTGTGCTTGTGGGCTTTGTCGAGTTGTTTTTGTGATTTTTGTGGTCACGTCCATATTCACATGAACAGTGAAATGAAAAACCCATCACACGCGTGAAATGATAATTCGTTGGTGAGAGAGAGAGAGAGCGAGAAAAGGAAAGTGCGAAAAGAGCAAAGAGGAATGAAATGACGAGTGTTTGGACTTTCGTGTGTTCCATGGAAATTCGCATATATAGATTTGCATGGCGATGATGAGCGTATAAACACACATTTTCATATATAGACTATATATAATCGCTCTTTGGCCTTTTTATGTAAGCCACATCGAAAACGGAATTTCAACGTCCTATTTATATCGTCTGTTAAGTTCACAAAGGAACTATAATTATTTTCCTCAATTTTGTTGACCTGCTGCAAAGGTGAAACGGTTGAAGATGGAGCTGTGGGTCCTTCGACATGATTGTCTGCCATGACCTTTTCTGTCACCCTCAACTTTTTCATCATTTTCCTCACAAAGACGGACGCAGTACAGGAGCATTTCCGCAAATGAAGGAAAATCCTTATAGTTCGTTTGTGAACTTAACAGACGACATGTATAGTTTAACTAAACAATTTAATGGCATGTGGGATTTCATTTTAAACGAGTATAAGTCACATCTCCCAATTTGAACGCTAATTTTCAGCATGCTAATTACTTTTTGCGTACATTAAACATGTGACGGTTATCTCACCGCTCTCATTTCATTTGTCTATAATGCAGAGGGAAAGTCTCATTATTATTATTATTATTTTACGGGCTGTGGATCGTCTATATATATACCAAAAATATTTTTCCATATATATATACGCTTCAACTGGATTTTACTCTCCTTTTTTTGAATCCACACGAACATATTTATACATGGAGCGGGTGGAAAGTTTGGAATTTCCGAGAAACACACACCACGAAAGCTTCAAAAGCAACAATTTCGACACAGCATATATATCAAAATAAAAGTTATAACAAACATTTATTCAAAAGCGCAGCGACGGGGTTTTCCGGGGATTGCGCACGTCCCGGCGCCGGGACGCTCCGAGGTTGCCAAAAGGCCGGGAAAATCCCTGCCTTACTATTTTTCTCAATTCGAGGTGCTCAAGAATTTCACTTTTTACAAAAAAATGTCTTCCACGCTGCACTCGGAGTTCATTTCCGTGTGTATAATTCGAGTTTCACGGTTTTTGGACTGGGATGAAACAGAATTTACTTGACGCTTGCACTAGATAAAATGGAAAAACAAATTCTAGCTTGCACTAGATAAAACGCGAGAATTTTTGTGAAAAGGCCGGGATCTAAAAGCCGCACACGTCCACCTCAAAAAATCTGACGCGACGCGGCGTCTCTGTGGCTGCATTGTTTACAATTCTGAAAAATATTTCATTCAAAGTCATTCTTGAATCCTTGATTCGGCCGTGGGCGCTCCAATAAATTATTTGCACTGATCGTGAAACAGCTGGTAAAAGGAATCTTTTGTCATTGGCATTTCAAAATGTATCCCACAGTGGGAGATTCAAACCCTGTTCAAATCCCCGATGAAAACATGACAGAGACGGAGAGCGAAAGAGCAGGAAATGAAGCAGTGACAGAAAAGATTCGTCGACCTGTGGATCAATCCGAAAAGAATTCGAATCCAAAAAATCCCCAACAGTTATAAAATGTGAAGACCTCATCCACAGAAGTTTTGGGTTTCAAATTTGAATTTGATTCCACAAATGCCCCTTTGCCGCCTTTGAAAACAACACCGAGTTTTCATTTCGAACTCGAACCCAAGACACATACCAATTTTTTAAAAAAAATCTCAAGTCTCGTAAAGGAAAACTTCAAGACAAAAATTCGTGCCCAAACGTCCTCAAATATATATTCAAATATACATATCGTCTGTAAAGTTCACAAAGGAACTATAAGGATTTTCCTTAATTTGCGGAAATGCTCCTACTGCGTCCGTCTTTATGGGTAAAATTGTGAAAAAATTCAGGGTGACCCGAAAATGTCATGGCAAACAATAATGTCTCAGGACCCAAAACTCCATCTCCAGCCATTTGACCTTTGCAGTTGGTCAACGGAATTAAGGAAAATAATTATAGTTCCTTTGTGAACTTAACAAACGATATGAATATATAGTGAAAGCGTCAAAAACAATGACAAGAGTTTTCTTTTTCCTATATGAAAAAAATGAACAAAGTGAAATCAAAAGTGAATTTCCTTTGACGTTCATTGCAAAGTGGTGAACGAGATACTTTATTTTATTTTTTTTATAGCGTTTTTATAGAGATTTATGGAGTGTGGGGTTCGATTCCAGGTGAGAGCGCTTCTTTTCTATACGTGACTCTTGGAGTCCATCACACGCACACACATTGACACACATTTCATGTCCATACAGTTCTCAATGAATATTAGTATATACTTATATATATAGTTTCGTGGCACAGGGAATCGCAGGATCTATGCTGTATGTAGATTGTATATAGATATATCTGTCGGCAATCCTCATCTCATATATCTAATACTGTATGTGCATATATATATATATAGGCATATATAGTATGTGTGTGAGAGAGAGAGAGAACGCTGGAGAGAACGCCGCGGCGTTGTGATGGAACCGGGAGAAAAAAGATGTATAAAAAGAGAAGAGACACAATTTAAATTGTTGGGCACATTCAGTGTTTTTCCTCTCCCGAATAACTTTCAACTTCTCTCTCTCTCACATTTCATTCCATTTCCATTTTATTTTGGCTGAATTGAAAAGAGACTTATACAATTAAAAAAACCTTTACCATACACACAGTGCCAGTGTGAAAGTATATTAATATTGAATATAGAATATTACAAAGCCTTCCCTTTTGCGAAGGAATATATATAATAATATAAATTAGAAATCTAACAACTATACACATATTGGAGGATTTGTACAGTTTTTTGTGGGCCACCCTTAAATTGAGAACCGAGACTTTACAAAATTAAGACGAAATCAGACGGGAAATAATTCTATAGGTAACGTTCAACCAAAAAGTGTAAGTGAAGTCCAATTAAAATTATTGGGCAAGTCCAAATGAAGGAAAAGGAAAAGGAAAGTAATACTGATAGAATATAATATTTTTAAGGGAAAGACAAAGAATTTAAAAAACTTCCTTCAATCAATCTCTATTTCCATTCATCATCACAAAAATACATGACAAAATTTTGGGGGACATTAATTCGGGGGGTAAATCCAGATTTTCTGAAGACTTTCCCCCGACAATTATTATTATAAGTCTTTATACTTACTATATATATACATAAAAAACGATTTTTGTTTTTTAGGAAGCGAAGCTGCCCATACTAAATTCGTTTTGTCCGTCCGTCCCTTTTCCTATATATGCGTTAAGCATATCGTCTGTTAAGTTCACAAAGGAACTATAACGGGTTTCCTTAATTTGCGGAAATGCTACTGTTGCGTCCGTCTTTGTGGGTAAAATGCTGAAGAAATTGAGGGTGACAGAAAAGGTCATGGCAGACATTCATGTTGAAGGACCCACAGCTCCATCTCCAGCCATTTGACCTTTGGCAGCAATTCAACGAAATTAAGGAAAATAATTATAGTTCCTTTGTGAACTTAACAGACGATATGGAATTTTCCACTCTCTTTCGTATGTACAGATATTCCCATGTGCTATCCAAGGGGGAAGTATATAACGTATAATGATTAACTGTATATGTACGTTCTCTTCCTTGCGCAGGTACATACATTTAAGCTGGATATGCGTGTGGTGTGGAGCAACGCTTACTGCGCAGTTACCCATTCTCATGCAGGGGTATATATATAGCATATAGCTACATGCTATACCCGCTCGCTTATAATAGTCCCTACAGCCCATGGAACTTTCCACTGCGTAGTTTCTTCCTATGCTCCACTCTTGTCCCTTTTATGTCCTGCATCACTTCCATTAGCGTACATACGTTGTCCTCTTTTGTCCCTTTTGGCGGGTAATTCAAATAAACGTTTTGTAAACGTTTGTACTTTGGCGGGAAATTCAAATAAACGTTGACCGTTGATTAGTTCTTGAGTCATTGTTTGATGCCAGTGCACGTATTAATTCCCTATACGAATAATAGGGAATTTCCACAAAAACCGGGATTGAATCCCCATCCGAATGTCAAAATTGCTGGGTTTTTTCCATTTGGTATTATATATAGCAGACGGATGAACGAACGGACGGACAAATGAAACAATATATAGCTTCACTTCCGAAGCCAACAAAGTGTTTCACTTTATATGGCGACGCAAAATTGTTACGCACAGTAACAATTTTTAACTTTATTGAAATTGAGTAAAGGGAATGAATTGACACAGTGGAACCAGTGGATTCTTTCTGCGTATAGGACCTAGAAGTAAAGAAAGAATTTGAGGTTGTGAAGGAGAGCGAGAGCGAGCGAACGAGGGAAAGAGAGAGAAATCCGAAATCGGATTTAATTTCTGTGGTATCGCGCGTCATGCCCACATAAATATTAGATTTAGCTTGCAGTGTGAAGAAATTAATACAATTGAAAATAACTTGCCAATTGTTTTGATTTTTCCAGTGTGGTGTCAAAAAGCAAAGTGAGGAGAGAAAATCTGTGGACAACTTTTGCCGTGTTGTACATATAATTCTGTGTGGTGTGGCGTGGCCGAGTTATAATTCCCAACTATATATAAACATAAACACCATCACCAGCACAAAAAAACTATAAAATACAAAAAAAAACTGAAGGATTCGAGTCAGTTTTTTCTCTCTCATCAAGAACGCGGACACATTGTTAAAAGTGAACGAGAGACGACGCGTTTATATACAAAATGGATGACGTATTTTTATCCTGCTCGTCTCATCGGACCTCACACAGGAGACCACCCGCGCTTATGGATTTAGTAATCGATCCGAGAGATTTCCATTCCGGTATATAGAAAATCAGTCAGACACATGAAATCAACAATTAAAATCAAACATTTTTATTGCTCTCAATCTCCGTCACACAGGTTTTCCTTATTTTAATTTTATATAGCCCGTAAAGCAATTCTGTACAAATATTCTACTGCATTTTTCTCATACATATAATATTGCATAAAACTCCACCACAATCTATATAATACTTTTCCTCCCGGAGTTCAAAATTAAGAAAATATACAGGAAAAAAGACCCGGGTGGAGCCAACAATGTGTTTTGTATAGCATCTCCCCATTCTTCGTCCTTAAAATAAATGTGTATTTGCCTAAACATAATATATGGTTTTAAATTTAAAATGTTCTTGTGTGGTTTTCTCCTCAAAAGATGGTTGTTCCGCCTCAATGTCTCAACCACATGCACGAGAACGAGGACGAGGACGAACGTCACTCAGAATCAATTTGAGCGGCCACAATGATCAAACTGGAATCACTTTTCCCATGAATCCATCAAGATCAAATCAAAATCAATCATCGTCATCATCACACCTGGAAATTTCTCCACCAGAACCACAAAGAATTTGTCGAATCCGTCTTCCGGATCCACCCATTCGCATCCTCCGAAATCCTTATTGGCCGGATGTCAATGGAAATGAAGGAATGATGCCGTCAAGGCGGGAAAAGCGGGTTCATCCCGAACGGCAGCAGCAACACGATCCGCCCCGGGTTGAAGGCGCTTCAGAGGAGATGCGGCGCGGAAGTGCTGAGGACTTTGACGTTGAGACTCGCCCACGCCAGGGGACAAGTTTAAAGCGAAGGAAGCTTGAGAAACATTTCAACTGCAAACCACACCAACCGGGAAGAATCCATGAAGAGAGGATAGCGGCGGGAAATGTCGGAGAAATGAAGCCCGAGGAGACCATTCAAAAAATGAGGTCGTGTCGAGTAGTTTTGGAGCGCATGCGCATGGAGGATCTGATTGGCCATCAGAGAAATTTCCCCATTCTCCCCTCAAAAATGCCAACATCAGAAGAACCGAGAACACGTTCCAGCAGCAACAGCTCCAAATCCAAATCCAACCTTCAACTCAATTTCCGATCCAAATTCAAACACCGATGGGAATCTCAATCTGAATCTGAATCTCAAGTCCCCCCTGAAAATTTACCAAGTTCGTCGACGAGGATTGTGGGTAAACTTCCATCACCACCACCAGACTCCTCCCCCCGCCCACCCCTCCTCCGCCTTCCGCCTCTGTGGAAAAGCAAAAATCGGAGCGTGCTCCAAGATGAGCTCACCGCCGCCATCTATGACTACTTCATCGCCCTAATGGAGACAGACTTTGAGAGTGGGGAGACCGCCCCTCACCCAATCCCCAACTTTGATTTGCTCCTCGAGAACCCGAACACGAATGAAAATTTTCAGGGGGCATTCAATGTTCAATTCCCACGGAAATTGGGTAATAATAAAAATAAGAGGACTTGTTCATTTGAGCAACTCCATTTTGACAGTCTCTCGGATGACCTGGAGAAAGTACTGAAGAAACTGTATGGCGCTCCTCAGGTCATTGGGGCACTGAAATCCCTCCACGATTTCAAGGAGCTTTGGGAACAAAACGTGAGGGTGACTTTTACGAGTTCGGACAGTGACGAGCTCATCAGCCGACCAATTAGCGAATGTCTGTATGGAACTTTGCTGAGTCAGCGACTTCGCTTCTAGGACTACTCCAAATCCAGATGGAATCCAAAGAAAGTACAGGAACTGTACAAAAATCATGGTGGTTCACCGGCTTTTTGAAAACCAATTTTTTGGGATTGCCCCGCGAAGAGAGCAGCCCGCCTCCCTTCAAATTCAAATTCAAAGGCTCCAATAATCATTTTGACTCAATTGAAATGAGCCCGGAGACGGGGCAAATTCATATATTTTTTCTCTGTCCGAATTGGTCCCGCTCCTCCTCCAACAGCATCAATAAAATCAAAATTTGCATCAAGGAACTCGGAGAATTTTTGCGGACACCCGATTCAAGTCAAAGCGAAAGTGAAAGTGAAAACGACAACCAAACAGGAAAGCTCAACATTTTTGAGCAGGTTTTTCGGGAATTCTCGCAATCAGTGAATTCCTCCTGCGTCCGCGGTCACAGCTCAAATCCGAGTTCCTCAATTAATTTGTCCTTTCCCATCAGCCGCCAAGCCTTCAAGACATCCTTGAAACAAGCCAATCTCGTCTTCCAATTGTGCCGTCAGATGGAGGTCGAGCAGGACCGAAACCGAAACAGTTTTACCCGGGAGAGATCCAAGTTTTTGAAATTGAACCCTCAAATTATTTCACACTGGCTTGCTCATCACTCTGACCTCACAAAACTGGAAAAACGGCAGATTATTCTGGCGGGGAATTCAGGCGACGCGGAGATCCTTCAAAAACAAAACACGGGCGGCCACCGCCAAACCGATACAGAAATTGATGAAGAACTGTCAAGGCAAATTTGGGAGCGACTCAAAGTCCAAAAATATTTGAAATTCAATGGAGTCGTCCACGTCAAATGTTTATTTGTCAAAAAATCCCAATTTGAATTGTTCAAGTTCCCCGGGCCATTTGAGCTCGCCAAATCCGCTTGGGAGAAATCAATGAACAGCAAAATCTTTGGCCTCCTCCAAAACCTGGTTCAGTCCAACATGACGGTGTCCGACCCCAAATTTCGTCTGCAACGGCTCAAGGAGTCGATGGCAGAGAGAAATCACCGGTCCAATTGGGCCCTTCGCTTGTGCTTGAGTCATTTCTATGAGGAGATAAAAACAATTGGATAATTCTTCCATATATACGGATGCACTCAAACTATATTCACACAGCGAGTCAAGAAATAAATACACTTTATATAATGTACAAATTATGTAGGAGTACTAGCAATATAATATACTGTCCATTCATATAAAAACGATTATTATTATTGACTTTTTTTTGGAGTGGCCGCGCAGCGAAGATGTGATGTCCTTGGAATTTGGAAGCGGAACCAAGGTAAAAAGCTTTTTCGCTTCCGAATTCCAAGGACATCAAATCGTCGTTGCGCGCCAACTCTAAAAAAATTCAAAAATTATTTGTATATGAATGGACAGTATATATAACAATAAAAATTTGTCCGCTTTCGCGCCAAGGCGTTTCTTATGATTTTTGTAATTTGAAAAATCACAAGAAAGAAATCGCCATATATTTTGTTTAAATTTAACTAAAATTTGTAAATTAATTAAAAATATTTGCAATTTTTTTACAAATTTCTAACTGTTTGCATAAAATAGCCCATGTTTTCCTACATAACAATATGCAAAAACGTGAAAAAGGACATCCGGCGGGTTTTCTTATTCACAACCTCATTTGTATCGCAGCAAAAAATCAATTTGACTTGTCAATATATTCAATGATGATGGAGCAGCCATAGGAAAAAGCAAGGTTAGAGTAAGGAAGTGGGTGACAATACTGCCTCCCATGCTGCCTCCGTATGCTGCCTCCCGGAGAAACTCCCATTTGACTCCAGTGTTGCCACTTCATCCAAGATCTCATTAATAAGTGTTTAATTATAGTAAATTATAGTAAGTTCAAGTAAAAACAGAGTCAATTGACGTTTCAGAGTAACGTTCCACTTGATTTTACTGTAATTAAGCAAAAATCACAAGTCCTCGACCCCGTCCAAACCCTACCGTGGCCCTTCCGACTACTACGCCCTGGCCCCGCGACATGGGGACGCGAATAGTCACAAGATCCTCGGCACCAAAGATCAACAGAGTAAATCCAATTGGGCTCACGAGAATTGGCACAAGGAGGATTGGGAGACGAGGAATCGTTATTGGGGGTGGGGTGGCTATGGTCATGGCTATGGTCATCATGGGAACTGGGGTGGTCATAGTGGGGACGCGAGTTGGGCTCATACGGACAGTTCCTCTCATCATCACGGTTTTGGGGCTGGTGGCTATCCGTATGGATATCAATGGCGGCATGATCCAAAGGATAAAAACTATTGGCATGGCATCCCCGACTCTGTCAGTAAGCTCACACAAGCAGTGACCACACGTCTGAATTTTGAATGGACCGCCAAAAAAAAAAATTCAATGGCTAATTCCTGTTGTTTTGTTGTCGTCGTTGTCTTTGTATAGTGGTGAAAGTGGGGCGGGCTCCGGCGCATTTGGAGTGTCCAAATTGTGACAAGTACGTCTGGACGGAGGTTCAATTTCGCATTGGAATGTGCTCACATCTCTTTGCTCTCGCGCTCTTTTCCAATTGGTAATAATACGTACTAAATACTACTGGTTTCATGGGTTTATATTGGCGGGAATTTTGAATTTTCACATTCAAAAATTATATATAGCGTCTGTTAAGTTCAAAAACGAACTATAACTATTTTCCTTAATTTGTGGAAATGCGACTATACTGCGTCCGTCTTTGTGGGTAAAATTGTGAAAAAATTCAGGGTGACAGAAAAGGTCATGGCAGACAATAATGTCACAGGACCCAAAGCTCCATCTCCAGCCATTTGACCTTTGTGGAGCAGGTCAACGAAATTAAGGAAAATAATTATAGTTCGTTTGTCAACTTAACAGACGATATAATATACTGTCCATTCATATATAAAAATGATTACATATGTGGACTTTGTTTGGCAGTTTATGGCCGATCCTGTGCATTCCGTACTATTTGGATTTCTTTCGTGATGCATTTCATTACTGTCCGAATTGTGGTGTTCATTGTGGCTCCAGTAAACGTGCCTGTTGACTGTGTGTGTGTATGTGGACGGTTCACGGCCAATTATGAAGGTCTTGATTATATATTTAATGTAATGAAGAATATCAACCTTGGACTTTTGTGATGAACTTTTGAGGAATTCATTGGCGCGACGGGAGGATTTTGAATGAAAATATTGAAATTGAATGCGTAAATAAATGAATAGTCTTGTATACGTCTATATATGGACTATATAGACAATTCAAGTGCGTCCTAATATAATGATGAATGTCAATTTGTAAATTTGTAAATTTCCCTTTGAACTCCTTCATCTTGCATTTCATCATTTCGGACTTTAAAGTTTCAAAATCATCCGCAATTTCATTTGTATACAATGCAAAAGAAATGATGAAAACATGCAAGCTCTCAATTTACCAATGAATTTTCAGTGTTTTTTCTTTTAAATGAGAAAAATTCCCGCAAAAAGTCCAAACCAAAGAGCTTTGTTGCATTGGAATTTGAACATGCACGTCACATGCTGTGAAAGTGTGTGCTGAAGAGCGAGAGCGAGAGCGAGCACAGAAAAGGAATGAACATGGAGCGCCATAAGCAACAATGTATTTCCCGTTCGAATATAAAACGCTCCACTGTGATTTTCTTTCCCATCGGATTTCACCCATTTTTTGCAAGCCATAGCTAAATCATATGTGAAAAACACAACCATGTAGAAAAATCCTCGAATTTGTTAACATTTCAGCATTTGCGTAATGTTAACCATAGTCAATTTTCAGCTGACGAGTTCCCAACTGCCAATCGGCAAGCAAATGGGATTTGCTTTACATTTATGGAATTTGGTATGGACTTAAACAACTATTTGGACTTGAAAAAAATGTACGCTTCTGTGGTTACGGTGAACTAACTTAAATATCTGTCGTCTAACAATAAGAAGGTCACGAGACGGGAAATGGGAAAACGTGTGATGATTGCTGAATCAAATATACTTGTTTCAATTTGATGGTGATCGGAATCGGATGACTCATTTGACGCAGAATTTGATGCTCAAAGTCGAACTTGAAAATCAGTTGTATCCAAAAGTATACACAATACGATTAAACTCGCCATGCTTGGAATTTCCTAAAGAATATAGCCGTTTATTTTTTAATTGTGTTCCACACACTCTCTGATCTAGACTGGATAATTGCTGGACATAAGATGCTTCATTGTGTTTTCATCTATTGAATATTGAACGAATGAAAGCCATACAAGTTTGCTTTTCTATGAAATTCATATAGTATTTTATTTTTAGTCACATCAATTTAACCTTTCAAATTTTACATTTTTTTTTAAATAATATTTTCAAAATATATATAGGGAATTGATGTGTGAAATTGAATTCAGAAATGATGATGTGGATTGAAAAGCTGAAGAGAACTTCTTCGTGATGGACTTGGATTTGATGGACGAAGGAAATGATGGAGAGGAGCCCTGGCTTTCCTGGCCATTCGATTTCGATCGGGAAATGGAAAATGAGCCGGATTGTGATGCTGAAGAACCTGTTGTAAAACTTGAGGATACTCAGATGGAGATGGATATTGATGGGATTGATTCAGAAGAGCAACTGAAAGTTCCAAACGAGTAATACGATTCAACTCTTCCGTCTTCACCGCCAATTCCCGTTTGACCTCCTTCAATTCCTTACTTTGATCCACCAACATTTCGGTGATGTCTTGGATCCGAATCTCATTACTCCTCACGAGCTCACCGAGTCTCCTCATTTCCGCTTCATTTTCCTCCTCCTCCGACCGGAAGTCTCCATTCAACTTCACAAGCAAAAATGACATTAAATTTACGCCTAAACTTTCATATAGCGAAAATGAGCTTAAATTTCTAAACTTATTTACATATCGTCTGTTAAGTTCAAAAATATACTATAATTTTTTTCCTTAATTTCCCTTGACCGGGTTTGACCTGGTCTGGAGGACAAATTATTAGAGATGGAGCTTTGGGTCAGGCGACATGATTGTCCCTCGTGACCTGCTCTACAATAATGTCTCTTGACCCAAAGCTCCATCTCTAATACTTTGACCTCCTGAGCAGGTCAATCCCGGTCAAAGGAAATTAAGGAAAATAATTATAGTTCGTTTTTGTACTTAACAGACGATATATATACTTAATTTGAATTGAATTAAAAGGCATGTTGTTTTTTTTTACCATCAGAGTTGACGAAGGAGCGTCTTCATTCATAATAGTTGATGCTCCGAGCTGTTGTTGTGAGTTCTGATGATGGTGAAAATGGATCCGGAAGTTGATTTCATGGGCCAGAATTGGGATGAGACGACCAAGTTGGGCTGACAATTGTGGATCTGCTAGACATTTCTCCAACATCAAATCCCCCATTTCATTCTCTATATACAATATATATATACATAAAAACAACAATGTAAAATATATACCCACGAAAAACGAGGACGTCAAAATCAATTAAATTTTAAGGAATAAGATTAGAATGATGACGTAGATAACTGACTTACGTATAAATGAGCTTAAATACTTGTCCAAGAGGCCAATCGACTCTAATGCAGCTCTAATTCTAATCATTTCCAACATTTCCTAAAATTCCGCGTTCCCCAAATATGAAATACAAATACAAATGACAAAATAAGCAACGGGGAAAAGTCAAGAAACACAGATGAGGATGATGAAATATATATAGCAAGAAAGCTATATATATCGGAATGAGAGAAAAGATAAACTATATTTGTAATTGTTGGGATATATGAGGAAATTATAAAGGTCATCAATAAGAAAACCAATTCCACAATTAAATGTAATATTTTTTGAGTCCACAGGAAATTTTTGTTTTCAAATATTCCGTTCGCGCGGTGAAAAAACTTGGCCTCAGCCTCAAGGGGCCAATTTTGGTGATGCATTAAAAATTAAGCCCCGTTATTGCCATTATGTATCCCTTGTATGTCTTATCAAATGATCACAGGACTGTAATAATAGGGAACTTGAAGTCTATATTGAATATAGAAGTTTCGATATATATATAGAAGTGGGAACTCAATGCGGTTCAACAAGTCTTTTATTGGGTGGGGCAGAATGTCGGGGGGCAAAAAATGAATAAAAGGGGGGCACTTTTTATTTAATTGGGGCCGGGGGCATGTTTAACTATAAGCCATTCATAATCACAATTATGTAATTTTATCAAGTGTTTTAATTGCCTTGAGCAAGCAAAGGTGTGGATAATTAAACGATCATGTCATGAATTATTTAATCTTTATTTCCACTCTCAAAACTAATATGTAAGTAAACAATTTTGTTTTTTAAAATTCTAATATTAAATGAGCATTTCTGTGCGCGCCTTCGACTATTATATTATTTATGTCAATCCAATTCGTCCAATTCGTTCTTTTTCCGTCTGCCGTGGTCGTCATCCTTTTCCATGGGCTTCAAAAGTCCGAGGAGCTGCTCCAAATACTCGCTCTGGTTTCCTTGACTCGGCTTCTTTGGAGTTGAAATGACACTGGTGGAACCGGATGCTGCGCGGGCGTCTGCTGATGATGATGGCTCTGGCTTTGACGAGTTGCCCTTGCTCCTTTGATCCACCTTGGCCAACTCATTGAACCCTGCTTGAAGATCCCCAGACGCAGCCAGATAATTCTCGGCCACCCCGAGGAACTTCATGGCAATGTCCCTCCCTCCATCCTCATTGGGCATATTCCCCTCCGTGATCCTCCCCAACCCCCTCATCAATTCCAAGGGGTTCCCCGGGAGCTCCCCGCCCCTCACCAACTGCCACAGTGCATCCATTACGGGCTTGGACTCCCCCGTCGGATTCCGAAGCGTCAAGCATTGCTGGAAAAAGTCCAGAGCGTTCGTCATCACCGTGCTGAATTGAGCATCGTTATCGTTATCGTTATCTTTGCCCTTGGATTTCCCGGCCGCCCCCTCCGGATTTTTGGTGGGAACATTTGAATCAGAATCAGAATTGAACTTGGATTTGGATTTCAAATGAGCCGCAATGACACCCTGAATAAGTCGATGGACACTAATGATTTTCCACTTGTTCTCAATCTGCCCCTCCTCCGTCTCCCCCCCACCCTCTTCCCTTCGAATAAGGGAATAATTCTGGAGGAGAACCAGCCCTCGAGACACGCGGTTTTCGCTTTCCTCTGGGAACAAAGTGAAAAGGGTTCGGGCGGGGAATGTGTCCGTGGGGAATCGAGCGAGGAATTCTATGATCCGAATAGCCAACACCCCCTCACTCCCATAATCCCCACCCTCAATTTTCCGGAGGGTGAGAGCCCAAGTCGTGTAGATGGTGACGTCATGGGGGGATGGGAAGTCCGAAGGGTGAGAGGACAAAGTCCCCTCCCTCCGACATTCCAGTTCCGCCTCGAACCCTTGAATGTAGTCCGAAATGGAGTAGGCCAAGTCGAGGAAAGAGGAGGCGCTCCGTTGTTCACGGATATAGGCGACGGCCTGCTGACAGGCGAGCGGGAGACCACCCAATAAATAATGCCCCAGGCGGAGCGAATCTTCATTTGTAATTTCGCCTGAAAATGATGATGATGATGAAGGGCTGAGGCTCGGATTCGGATTCGGATTGGACTTGAAGGACGACAGCTCGGATTGGATAAAGCCAGAGCTTTCTTCGGCGGTGAAGACGTTGAGGCGGATGACGGAGAAGGAAGATGGAGCGCCCCAATTTTCATTCCGAGAGGTGACGAGGAGGACTGGGTAGGTCAGGGGAGGGGGCAGGGTGATGGGGAGGAAACCCTTCAAGTCCCCATACCCTTCCGCATTGTCATACACAATCAGAGTCCTTTGCTCACAAAGGGCCTCGAACATGTTTTGAAGCTTCTCGGGGAAGGTCCAATTCATTTGGATTTGAGAAGGATCCGGATCGGATTTTTTTTTAGATTTCAATTCCAGCGCGAGCATTTGAACTTTCCGCTCGAGAGCAAGGAAGCACTCGAGCATGGACTCAGGGCTCTCTGCATTGATCCAAATTACATTTTTGTATGAGTCCTTAAACTCGTGGATGTACTGTCGGGCGGTTTGAGTCTTCCCAACCCCGCCAAGACCCGCCAGAATCTTCATTTGTGAGAGCACCGTCGGGTTTTTGAAGAACGGCGTCGGCGCTGCAGTCCCGTTGCCATCCACACCACTTTGATTATTATTTTGAAGTCGCTCGTGGAGCTGGTGAAGGAAATCCCGGCGACCAAAAAAGGACTCGATGGGCGGATGGACATTGAAAAATAGACTTTTCCGGAGGCCGTGTCCCTTTCCGTTCCCACCAATCCCAAAAAAGAAGCGGACCGGACCGTAGAAATGCGTCTCGGAGGATTTGAATCCAAAGGCGGGAGAGGAATCCCCGTGAGTTTCCACACTAATGTCCGTGGCACCGTGGATCTGAGTCGAAGGACTCTTCCAGGCCATCGTACTCACTTGAACTTGAACGGGCACGTGACCACGGTCACTGTCATTGTCAGTGGCCGCCTCGTCCTGTGTGACGATGTAAAAACCAAATAGGGCTCGTAAATTTCAATTATATATACCAACGTTTTCGGGATCGGGATTTTCATGGGTTTTCTCGTTTTCTGTAGTATAAAATATACATATACTCACGCTCATTTTGTCTCCTTATTGTTAGATCTCAAAATCCGAATCCTAATCCGAATCCAAGGGCAATCCGCCAAACCACAGAATAAACGGAATATAATTATGAGGGAAATGGGAAGGCGCAATCATGAAATGGGCTCGCTAGAATCTATCCGTAACATTTCAATGTTCAATGGGATTGGTTGAACGTTCCAATTTATCTTATCGTCTTCTAATCAGTCAGTGTCATGTCATTTGTCTATATAGACTCGCCATGGTTCTAAAAGTCTGTTCTAAATCAAACATGTGATTGTACAATTGTACCTACAGTTCAAATTCAAATTCAATTATATAGATAGTCTTCAGTGTAAATGTGTGCCGACGTCCGGGCTGAGAGATAAGATGCGATAAAATATATGGAGTTGTGAATAGAAAAACCAGTCCAAAAGACGTGGATCTATGTATATAGAAGCCGAGGTATTTGTGTTTGAATGTCGAGCACAATTTAACAGCGACATGCACGTCTATAAGCTCCGTTTGAATGAAACGGTTTCATTGAATTTGACTTTCAGAGATTTCCTTGAACTCTGCTTTCATTATACAATTCTGAGTGAGTTCCCTAGCGGCGATTTCATAAACGTCCGTTTCCACTTTTCCCACACTCACTCCTCCGGAAAATCTCGTTAATTAAAACTTAATTGAAATGAAGTATTTGCAATTTTTTTACCAATTTCTAACTTGTTGCATATAAAATAGCCCAAGTTTTTCTGCATATTAATATGCAAAAAAGTGAAAAATGGTATCCGACGGGTTTTCTTATCAACAACTTCAAATGGTAATTGAACTAATTTTTTTGTATTTAATGTATTATTCTAATGAATCTCCCCAAAAGATTCCCCACAGCCTGCATATTTTATCATTGTCACATTTTTGAAATGAACAAGAAACACTCGCGTGGCCTTCAATTCCTTTTGCTTTTTAAATATTCTTTTACCCTGCAAACCAATCCTCGATGGGACACAAGCGCAATTTCCCCACATTTTGAAAGCAAACTTGAATATGTAAATTGAAATCCAAAAGTGTTTCATTTTTTCCTTTGTGTTGTTCAAAAAAAAAAAAAGACATCGCGTCAACTGTGGTGGTTTCATCCACATTTTCACATGGATTTTTTGCACATGCAAATGAGACATTTTCCAAATTGTCACAGCTATATATATTATAAAAATCGAATGCTCTCCTTTCGGATTTGTCCATTCACTTTTCCACCATACATACACGGATTTCCTCAAATCACTCGCCAAAACTCCCAAATCCACACAAGCTTAATAAACTTTTGATTCAAAATGAATTCGCTCGTGATTCAAATTTTCCTGCTCATCGGCCTCATTTCCTGCGTCATGGCGGCGGCCACAACTGCAACTGCAACTGCTGTGCCCGTGGTGAGATTCACAAATTCAAATGCGTCAATTTTCGGAATTTTCCTCATTTCTTTTCAGACTCAAATGTCTTTTCGCCCTTCCCTCGCACCAATATAATGTCACGTTTAATCGTATTTAATTAATTAATTGTCTTATCAAAGGACACGGCGGGGTTGTTGGTACTGGGAAGTCAATCCGATTCGATTTCGAATTCGGATTCCGAGCTGATCGTTCCGATGCCAAGTACAAATTTACATTAGAATTCAAATTATTCCGCATCTTCCGAAGGGAAATCGTCCTACGTCTTTTTGCTTGTTGAAGTCCTTTTGATGCTTTTCAACATTTTATTTCTGTGTGTTTCAAATCTGAAATTCCTACTGTGTTTTTCAGGGAATTTCTACTGGATTCGGGATGGAAGTCAAACCGTCCCACCAATTTTCACCATTGGTCGCTGAAATGCCAATGTATACAACTATATATATATAAATTCCAGTTTGAATCAGTGAAAAGAAAATCCCTCGTCATTTGCCGTGATTTTTTGAACTTGAACTTTAAAGACCTGAACAAAATTTAAACACAAATTCTATAAAATAATTCAAATTGATCATTGAAAAAAAATTTAAAAAAATTAAACTTGATGTGCTTGTTGAATTTTTATTGATGTTTGTCTTTTGAATTCATTTCATTTGATTTTGTTTTGCTGTCCAAACCTGTGTCAAAAGAAAAATGTCGGGGGAATCGTTGAAGAACGAAAAATACTGGGGAAAACAGATCAAAATTCCCGAAAAAGTGTGTGTAGGTTTTTGTATTACGGCCATCTTTGAACTCGTTCTGAAGCTGAGTAATTAAATACTAATAAAAAATACTCAAAGTCAAAATCTCAAACGTTTCGAGAGTTATCGTCGGACGGACGGACATGTGCCATTTCATTATAGGGAAGCTCCGCTCCGCTCCCTAAAAACTTGGAGACGTTGACAGTGTGGCGGAAGAGGGAAAATTTAAACGGAGCAGTTAAATCCATCCTGTGTGGATTTTGTAATGCCGTTTCTCAATTGCCATTTTCCCTTTGACCACATCGCTAAATCGCTAAGTCGGACTGTCAAAAAGTTGTAAAGCCAAAAATATATATAGGAACGGTGTGGAAATCCTCGTCATCCTCGGTCATGTCCACCACACACTTCCGGTTCCACAACAACAACAACAACAAACACCAAGGACAATATGAATATCCGAATCCCAAATCCCCGGGAAAGAAAACAAGTGTGTGGGAATTATTTAAAATTTAAAATTTCAGTATTAATGTTTTTTTAATTCTCTCTTCTGTGCCCTCGAGCTCGAGCGCGAAGTCTTTATTGAATTGACAAAAACAATCCATCAAATCCTCAAAGAAGACAAAAGGAAAATAAACTTTTTCAAAGTCACCTGATCTTTTGTTTACATGAGTTATTAGAGTATAGCGGCATACGACGCATAATACGTTCCTGAGCGGCCGAATATGGAACTGATGGTCTCCCACATGATTGGCCCTTAATTCGACGACAATCTTCTCTTTTTGCCACATACACATTTACATTTTACAATCCCACACAGTCCGCGTTCATTAGATTATTTTCGTCACTATATTATATTAATATATGCCAAAACAAACACAAGAACAAAATTGTGGGCTCATTTAAGCATTTTTACCCTTCGCTCCTCTAGCATAATTGGATATGAGAAATCCACATCGATCGCGTGTGTATATATATGCATTCAGTTCATTTTATGCGGACTTCCATCATGCCGATTATTCATTATTCATCGTCAATTTTGAATATGTAATCGTAATTTGTGTTCATTTTGGACAATTAATTTCTCAAAAAAAAGGAAAAGTCACAAATTAATGCGACTTTCACATGAGGAATGAAGTGTTGCTATGTTGATGTTGTGAGTGTTGTCCATTGTTTTCACAAATGAAAAGACAATCCTGAAATTTCTACTAACAAATTATAAAAAATACTCGTCATATTTGCAATTGGAATTGGAATTGGAATTCATACTTCGCGGCCATTTGTACACATAATCAAATTTAAGAGAGTCAGAAAATGGGCGGATTTTGTTCATTTGCATTTTTGCATCACATCTGCAATCAGGGCCTATTTTAACATGTTAACTAGTCACCATTTTTTGGTGACTAGCCCTTTGGACTGGTGACTTGCCCTGGC
>JAIUND010002292.1:0-23731 GCA_034699125.1 Gisinianus flammeolus
CGATTCCAGAGAACTCCTCTCAGCCCCTACTCGTGTACACGGAGTGTAATGTATAGAGTATTGGGGCTTTCAGTCTACAAGTGAGGCAATGCCCCAGTCATTGTGAGGCAGTGAGGATTTGATAGTCTAGTAGAGTCATATTTAATATGAATGTGAAGAGAATAAATCCCTCCGAGGGCGTGTAGTATGTGGTATACGTATATAATATACTTAAATATGGATAAGAAGTTCAGAAATTACGAATGAGTGTGTAGCTGTGTGTATATATATAGATAGCACCAATAAACGAACATATTGACTTTGGAAAATTAATTACGTTGTACGTGGCACGATAGTTGTATCTAATGATCCGAATGAAACATTTATTGCGATGGATTTGGATCTCATATCCCCATCAAATATCTAATGAAGTGAAGCTCGCACAGTTTGAAAACTCTTAAAATAATTCGAAATGACATGTCACAATAAGCACGTTGCTCTTGAATTTGTATCTCTGCAATTTTGGTACACATTGACCACTATAGAAATGTCGTGTCAGTCGTGTGAATGTTAGAAAAGCTTTCAAATTGTGACATGTGTACAGTTTAAGAAAATAGATTCTAATTCCAAAGTAATTTACTGCTTAGAACGTGTAATGGTTGAATTGGGAAAAGTTGATTTTCTTTATAATTGTTACCTTCCAGGTTCCCAGTCCAAAAATGGGGATCTCATACCCAGTGTTTAATTTAACTGTTGGAATTTTAGGTCCCATATTGAATGATTGTTACGATTGAGATTAAACTTATTAAATTGAATGAATAAATGAGTAAAGGCCGCTAATTGTTATTGGAAGACTGTAGACTGACGACCTCGTACGCCGGCACTTGGGAATAAAGTGAGTCTGAAGTCTACTAGGGTTTGTTTGCTTATTTTTATTGCAGCATGTGATGTCAAAAGCGCCCTGTTCAAAGACGCTTAAATTGTAAACTCTCAGCCAAGGATAGAGGATGAACTGTCAAACTGGAAATAGACTAATTCATTCATGCTGATCAACTGATCATGATAGAAACTATTAATTAATTAGTCTCTGGAAATAGACTAATTCAATCAAATTGATCACGAATCGTGATTCACGATAGACACTATTTGATTATATACACGATTCAGAAACGACATAGTAGTTAATGTCCCCTGGTAGGAAAATGTTTGTCAACAATATGTTTTGTCCGCAGTCAATAACATGGGGCGCCGTTTACGACCATACAAAAAAACAATAATATTGTAAACAATATCGTTGACAAAAAATTTTCCTGCCAGGGGATCGTTATATACAGTTTGACATTCTTGCTTACATCCAGAACGGATTAATAATTGCAGACATATATATTTCAATCCCATCCTCATAGTGCAATGATTTCCTCCAACTTCATATTTCTAATTCAATTGTCATGCCAAATTAAGTACATGTTTTTGTTTTTCATATATGTGATATATATTATTTACAAGTCCTATGATTAAAAAAAGTGCATGCTATTTATATTATGCCTTGACATTACATAATTAGTTGCCGAAAAACCATATAAGTATGAGACATTAAAGCAGAAGTTGACGATTATGTTAGAACATTATAGTTTATATAATGAGAGTTCGGAAAAGGAAATTTCGTCAACAACAGCATACAGTACATACGATACATAAATTAATGGCTAGCCACATACTTGAAAGTTTTAAACACAACCCGTTCATATTGGAAATTGGAATAAATAAAAAATATTTAAATAACAATATAAATATGTAAAAAAGTTTTAAATAATAATGGTTTCTGAGAGACAACAAAAAATAAATCACATGTGTGTCACATAATTAATTGCACACGTTTATGTTGGTGCTGTTGTATAGTTGTAGATTAGACAATTTGATTCTTTGTATATTTTTGTTTTTTGCATTTGCAATAATGTTATATTTATCATTCTTATTCGTCTTCCATGGAGTGTTACAATAGATCGTAGAAATAATTCAGTCCTTGTCCCAATTCCCAAATGGCCAGACCCGTTTGTAGTTTTTCTGCTAATTCTATTCGTCTTCGGATTGATAACAACGTGGGATAGAAGACAGTATGTTTACCGTCTTTGAGCCTATAGAATAGAAAAAAAATACATTTATGGAAATTAACAAATATTGTAAGAAAATTTTCTTTTACCCAATCAAAAATTATATTCTTTTTGTAATTACTTGGCTTCGAAGAAATGTTCCTCTGTATCTTCACTCCATTGAATCTTTTTAGCATTATTTAATAGATCCAAGTACGCTGACCCCAAAACAGGATGACCTCCCGTCGACGTATAATCGTAACCGTAAAAGTTAAGGCCAATGAGGAATTTTGAGCGTGCAGCTTTGATGGGTGCGATAGTCTCTACACATTTTTCTATCCACTTGTAAGGGCTGTTGGCTCCAGGTCTCTCTGGGCTTGAATAGTCGTATGTCATCATAGAGAAATAGTCTACATATGGAAACATGTTGATGATATCGTCATTATCAATCATCCCCGGCTTCCCAAGATTTGTTATAGGTGGTGGAATGACGAGGATAAATTTCAACTGCGCTTTGTTCAATGCTTCCCCGACCACCTTAACCCTGCAATGCAATAAATTTTGACATTATTATGTGAAAACACTTGTCATTGAATAAAATCGAGTTTGTTTTATCCGAATAGAGAAGAATATTTTACTCACAGCTGTATAAGAGCCTTCCTTGCTTGACCTCCTAATTGGCTCCAAACTTCAAGTACAATCCCATCAAATTTGTATGCCTATAGTTATAAAGCATAAATAAAAATATATTTTACACGTTTTGTCTTTTCACTCTTGAATAATCCGATATATATATATGAAACATCTCCTGTCATACTTACTTTGGCAGATGTAATAATAGTTTTGGTTAATTCCTTTGGTTCAGTTCCAGTAGTAAAGAGAGAGTAAAAATCATCACTCGACCATGCATCAAATAATACTCGTGGTAAAACTGCAAAAAAAAATATATACATATAGAATCCATTCAACGGAATTTAATCTATACTATATGTATAGCAGGATACGAGTAAATTTCTCACAGTCGCTATAGCTCTATTACCTTTAATTTGTGATTTCTTTCCTCGTTTTCGTACTTCACGAATCCATTCATGGTCAACGTCACTATAATTATAAATATACTATTTGAACAATCTTCCTGTTATGAAAAATACTCGATTGGTTCAAAAGTCTGTCTCTATATATACTTACTGCGTTCCAGTCATGTAAAAAGTTCCAGTTGGCTTTCTTTTGATTTGAAGCCATACAGGAGAGATCATCGTCATTTTATTTGGGAAAGTCTTGGCAATATCATAGCCTTGATTATTCCACTGTTTTAAATGAAATATACAAAAGAAAAAATGTATCATTAAATGACATGTTGACATGACCTATGACATGTACATATACTTAATTATGTAAAGATATAGTCAGATTACCGGTGTCACATAGCCTAGGACTTCTCCAGTAAAATTCCTTTCATTTGTCTTTTTGCAATAAGCACCACTTTCCTTAATAATATCAGCAGCTGATGGATATTTTACTACTAAACCTCGAGTAAAAACTGAATCAGGAACAGGTCCTTTCTGTGTAAAAGGTAAAAAAATACATATGTATAAAATACTAATCAGTTCACAGTTGTTTACAAAAATCAATAAACTTTGACACCAACACAAATGTGATTTTTAAATATTAAATATTATTATTGTTCTTACCTTAATGTCAGCAGCAAGTATGGCTTCTTTATTCGTTTTTTTATCTTGTGGCGAAATTGTACCAACAACAAATTGTAGCAATAAAAATAGAGTAAAAATTTGTCCGTATAATGTGGGTCGTGACATTTTGAGGGATTTTTCTCACACCATATATATCTTAAAACTTAATTTAAAACGAAACTAAATCACTACTAAAAGCAAGTACCGGCTTTTATTATAAAAAATATTTTTTTGTAATTTCTTGATTCAAGAGAGATTCGAGTTTTTTTTACTATCGTGCAGTATATTTTTCCTTCTGTAAATTCAAACTTGGACGTTTGACAACTGCTAAAAAGTCACTTGTCTATATAGTTAATACTATATTTATACTTTTACTTGCTCTATACACACACACTTTTTTTTACTTGCATGGACAAAATTTATGTAAATATAATTTCAAAGTCAAGGTCTCCCCGGTGAGGAGTGATTTTCTCTCTATGTAGGTATACCTATACTTACATTCACACAATCCATTCCACCACAAGTCTGTCTATTCTCTCTGTATTCTTCCAAGATTCCCTCACTATATTATAGTAAAGCGTTATGCACAACTGTATGACAGTACAACAGAAATGTACGAACCAATGGCAAAGTTTAACAATCATCATTACATACTATCATGCTAAATCCCTTCCAGCTACTAAAAGGACTTACATAAGGTATATAGGATGTAGCCGAGGACTGTAGTACTATAATATAAGTAATAGTAATAGTAAAATATTCTATGTGGAGGAAAAGATGCTTTTATATACATGCAAAAAGAGTTGAAAATGTAGCAAGCAAGGCTTTATATTACTAAGCAAGGCCATTGAGCCCCAACATGTCCAACATATGTGTATTCAGCGTTTCATAGTTACTAACTGATATAGGTAGATGAAAGGAAATTATCATCAAATCCCCTTTACACGATATTATAGTATGTATATGAAATCATGGACATACGTAACTATACAGAGTATGTATTACACACACACACACTATATATAGTTGTGAACATTTTGACTAGAATTTTATGTCGGTCGTCGACAACTCTATACCATAAGAGAGCTTTTAATATTAGTAGTAGAGTAGTTGTGTGCAAAATATGTTAGTAGTTTAGTTAGCATGCATGTGTGTACAACAACATCATTCAAAAATTTTGCTGCTACTCTGCTTTAACTTTTATTTTTACTGTTTATATAATATTCATCATTCCATTAATTAACTACACACAGCAGTTGTTTTTGCCGAAAACTTTAACTATTTAAAGCTCACGTTTTCTTACTATACTACTACTATATATATACTACTGCAATAATAATAGTAGTATAAACATAGGAAATTTATTCATGTGCTAACAACTGTGTGAATTCTGAGACTAGAGAAAGTAGTTTATTTTTCTATACTATACTGTGGTGCGTAAATATTGTCAATTTTAACCAAAATCACATCGACAATAGATTTTCTTTATATTTCTTCAACATTCGCTAAAGGAATTCTGTTTTTTTTTTGGATATAAAGTAGATTTTATTTAAACTATATAGTAATAGAAATAACAACTTTAGCTGAATGTGTGTGTACAGTGTACAGGGTAAGATTATTTGATTTCAAAAAATCCTTTAAAAAATTGTTCATCACTAATTGTATGTGTGTTTAGAAATAATTTCTAATCCAGTCGCATTATATCAATAATAATTCAAGCAAGTGCAAGTTGTCATCAGTACAGTCTACAAAATTACACACGAATTTTGCATACAGACACATTACTCTATTTTATATCGGTACTGTATTTTATATCGGTACAATTGAATGTAGACTATACGATACACATGTGTACGGTTATCACTTTTTTTAAGCATACAAATAGACGGTAAACCTAAAGAGCTTCCTGTTCTATGAAGCTTTAGCGGTTTGTGTGTGTGTGTAGCATTTGCCCTTTCAATCACCTACATTTGAAAATTATCAAGAAAATAGCAGTACTATACACATGATACACAGAAACTTATACTATAGCTTTGTAATCTACACTGTAAACATGCTTCGTCACTTATGAGCATCAACAATGCACATTTACACCCTCACACACAAGAAAAAAGAATCATCTATTACAATGAATATACTGTGATAGGAAGTGCCGTTGAATATTTATTTATAAATTTATATTTTATTAATTTGTACATTTTTATGCGTGTAGTGTTTTTATGAGAAAAAACTATGGACGACGCTATGGACTCGGAAGACGGAAGGACAGATGCCAAAATCCTTCGTTTTGGGGATGTTGTCAGTATTTTCAGTGAAGGGAGCATTGATGGATTTCTCAGTACATTAGGGTATAAAAAATGATTCTTGTCACATTGAACAGTAGTCACAATGTAGAATAAATAAGTTAGTGAACACAGTTTATGGATATTTTGTAAATGTAAGAATAATTTTCCAACCAGCATGCATATGAGGTTACGCTAACTGTAAGATTCCCACCACTGTACTTATAGCACATGTGGCTTTGTTACAACTAATTTCCATCATTTGTTTTGATCAGCAGAATTCACTCTATACTTCAATTGCCAAATTATGAATAATGTCGTCGTAACTATTCATTAATAGCGAGAAGGCGACGTTCTTAAAATTAAAAATACTAATTCGTGCTGAATGTTTTGTGGATACATGTAATTCAGATCTGTGGATGACCGATGTGTCGTTTGCCCTGCTAATGGAACTATTGATACTCCTCCGAAAAAATTTGGAGGTGAATTAAAGTCTAATTTGTTTTTATTTAGCTATTTAAAATGAGGACTGTTGTACCAATGCAATGATTGCATCAGTGAATTCAGAATACAGAATTTTATATTTAACTATATGTCTATTTAAAAACTAGATTGCCTATTTAAACTTTGTCCGGCCATTCGATACTCTGCTCAGCAACAATATATTCATGCATCGAGAACGATTATTACATCGCGAACACATGATGAAGCTGTTCTCATGAAAAGTCTTCATGTAAGGAATAAATATAGCCGATTTTTTCTTACATCTCCTGATTCTTTGGATGTTTTTAATGTTATCTCCTTTTGATTTCCCTGTTTACAGCATGCAGCCGCATTGGAAAAGGAGCAAAATGTGAAAGATACCATGAAGAAAATTGGTCTTCAAATTTCCTACGGCAATAATGTTCAAGTAAGTTTACTTGGGGAATTTAAACAGTGCAGTCATTTTTCAGTATTTAGATATCACTATCAGAGCAGTATGTGAGATTTTGGAAATATTTCTGGGAATGTTTCCTCACGACAATGTTTTTAATCTTAGTTGTTTAAAGTTTTTCCCTTCCTTCTTTTTTTCCCGTATATTTCATATAGCTCCTTCATTTGAAAACCAACAAATATTTAACAGTGAATCGTCGATATCCAGCTAAAACGGATAAATTGGCCATGAGAGTTTACTTAGACCGACATGGAAATGAAGATGCTTGGTTCCAAATTGTCCCATCTTTCAAACACCGAGCTTTGTGTAAATAAATTAAACAAACACAAGTATCAGCATAATATATATATGCTTCCTTTCTATTTATCCATGTATTATTCACTATAAAATATAAAATTCAATCTGTCTTTGATATATATAGTTGACCCGGTGGTTGCGAATGATGAAGTGATTTTGGCGTCAGCTGTGAATGCTCAACAATGTTTACACGTTTCCTATGTAAGCCTGAGTGACAATGCTGATAATCCTGGTGCTCCGTCTTACGAAGTTCATTCCAAAAATAAAAGTGACCGTGAAAGTGCAAATCCAACAAGAACTGATCAAGTAAATCCATTTATTCCATTCTAATTGACCAAATCAAATCCACAACCCTTTTGCTTGCAATATCACGAATCTATAAATTATAAATATAAGATGTGTATTCGTTTGTTTATAGTTTAGTCCATCAAATACCACGCCGTGGCGTTTGGTTTTGTTTCTCAACTACACAGAAAATATACCTGAAATTCTGAAAGGTGGGGATGTCGTTCGTCTTTTCCATGTCCATGAAGAGAAATTCCTCACCTTGGACTCCCAACGGGGGAAACAACATGTATTTCTGAGATCGACTCTGAGAGCCTCCGCAACTTCCGCTGTTTCCAGTAATGCTCTGTGGGAAGTCGAGGTATTTGACAAAATATCTGTATATCCACATTCATAAATCGATTTGAATTGTCAAAGAGAAATACATACTTTCAAGTGCGACGCTTAAGAGTTGTTACAAATCTCCATATTATGGAATTCTCATATGATTATATACTAATTATTTAGGTCCTTCACAAAGATCCTTGCAGATCTGGTGCTGGCTATTGGAATTCAAATTATCGACTTAAACATATGGCCACTGGCTCATATGTTGGAATTGACATTATACATCCAAATCGAACTTCTTGGAAAGGGGGTACGCACCAACTTTTATTGTATTTGTATCATATAGTTTTAAACTATATGTATTTGGAAATTCCAGCTAAGACTGTGTAGAATAAAAATGGTTTGTGGTTTTGTTTTTTTTGTTTCATCTATATTATCTCGAGTGTAGAAAATACCAGTGTGGAGGACGAAACCATCGTTCCAGTTTCCTTACAAGTTGGCCCTGCATCCATATTTGAATTTTTCCCCACGACAGCCGAAATAGAAAATCCTGTAGTACCCGAATCATCTTTTATTCGTTTGAGACATGCTTTCTCCCGTACTTGGGTTACTGCCACAAACCAGATGATTGATGAAGATGAGAAAAGACCTGTCATGTCAAAAGTATTATATTGTTATTTGATTTTTATTTTCGTGTGCTACTGTGTCTACTGATTTTAGTTACTTTCTCTTTCCTACATAAAACAGAGACAAAAGTATTCAGTACAAATCACTGATTTTACAAAATGTCATTCAAATTATATAGCTCATCTGTAAGCAACAGTCTAAAGATGAAGAAGTATTTCAACTGATTCCTGTCAAACCAGACGAAGTAAGAAATTTGGATTTTGTGAATGATGTCTTGACAGTTTTGGAAGATTTCTTCAAGAAAATGCAACAAGGGAAAGTCAATCCCAATGACCGAAGGTATATATTTAACTTTCTTTTTGATGAAAAAGCAAATCAAAATATTTTTTAAATGAAATTACTTTTATCGTAAACAACATGTTTATTTCTGTATTCTCAGGAGTGCTTGTCATGTGCTCAAAGAAATCATATTTTTTATTCCCGAGTCGGATGTTTCTAATTCTAATATTGATCCACTCGACTTTGTCCCCAAGAGCGTTTCACGAGATCGACAAAAGTTATTGCGAGAACAATTTCTCTTAAAAAGCATCTTCAAAATTCTCAAGGTTGGATTTAAAACAAGTTTTTTGTTTGTTGTGCATGCAAATGTAACTGATAAATTTTAGCAGGTAAAACTATAACATTTCTTTTCCAATTGCAATTTTTGTTATCTAAAACTATAGGCTCCTATGGACCCAAATGGAAAACTTTTAGAAAAGTTTCAAGAGCAAGATGGAGCAATTAAATCTAAATGGAAGTACACATTCCGACTTTGCTATCGTGTTCTATGCCTTAGTCAAGATAAATATCGAAAAAATCAGGTTTGCGCTCATCTATTTATATAATATAGTCCACAGAACTTTCAAGTTGAAAGTAAATTTTTTTGAAAAAATTTGTTTGCACACACAGTTTAGTAAATTAATATACAGCAATTGATTTTTTTTTGTACATATATATAGGAATACATAGCAAAAGAATTTGGTTTTATGCAAATGCAAATTGGTTTGGACATACATGCGGAAGCCACAATCACAGCACTCGTACATAATAATAAAACGCTTCTGGAGCAGCATATCAAAGAGAAAGAGGTGAACACTTTTGTGGGTTTACTTGAAAATAACATTAACAAATGGGACTATCGCTTTTTGGATCATTTGTCGGATCTTTGTGTGTCCAACAAGAAAGGAATCCCGTCCACACAAAAGAATATTTGCAAGTGTCTTTTCAGTCGTGAAATTTCCGTTCTACTTGAGGCCAGGTAAATTATTCTAAATGGATTTGCGTATATGGTTTTCTTTTGTTACGAACCGATATATAGAGTAAAAATTTGCATGATCCTTCTCATGTCCTAGAATTATTTCATTAGTTAGTCATTATTGATCGTATCATTTCTACATAGGATGGACATTGATAAAAAGGATGTGATGGATGCAACCTTATTTATGAAAGATCGTGAGGTATTATTTTTGTTCTTAGTTTGTTTTTATTTATTTGCATTTTACATGCACAATTTTTTTTGTTTTGCTGGACTGAACTTTCTATTGTATGAATCCGTGTTCTCATTCATGCATAAGTATCTGTATATATATATATATGGAATCGGAAAAAAATTCCCATTTTTGTATATATGAAGACTCAGACGTAAAATGCATGTTCTTTGGAAATTTTTTCAGTGGAGCATTTCTAAACTTGCAATGAAAGCGAGTTTGGGTTTTGGGGAAGATGCGGCCATCTTGAAATATTATTGTCATCAGTTGGATTTATTTTCTAACATGTGTGTTGGGAGACAAAAGGAAGCCATCCGAGCTATTCAGTCAAACATTGATATGAAACTACTTTTAAAGTATTTTATTTCTCTCATCACAAATTTTTTTAAAATAAAATAAAATATGAAATGATTGAAACTATATGTACCTACATAGAAGTGAGCACAGACATAAAGAGAAAAATCATTATCTGTGTGTTTGTTTATAGTTGTATGCAATGGGAGAATTTACCTTTTGAATTGCGAATAGCATGCTGTCGTCTCTCAAGGAATCTTTATGTTGATGTTCAACCTCAGAAAGAAGAGAAGAAAGTCTCTTTGTCGAGAGCGTGGTGGGATGTACCGACTGAAATCACCATGTCCAAGTATGTATAAAGTCTTTTCATTTACTCATTTCGTATAGGCGATTGAATCATTTGGGAACATGTATTGGGAATAATACATACTTTTCTTGTGTATATTTCAGATATGACAATTACAACATCAACAAGTGTAAATTAAAAGCAATTCAAATTGAAAAGTTTTACCCCACAATGGTATTTATTGAGTATTACCTGCAGAAAGTGGCTGTGAGATCCATTTTCCACAATGTCCTTCATAATAAACTGTCTGTTGAGGTATATATACGTAGTAATACGTACTTACAACAAAAAGGAAGGAAAATTTCCTTACAATAAGCAAAAAAATCATATTATGTATTATAAAACTAATTATATTAACGATGAATTTCATTTGAATTTGACAGATTTTGAAACTGGCTAAAGATTTCGCTCGATTTGGTTTCTACGGAATTAGCTCACTAGATCAACTTCGGGACACTCTTTTGATCATTTTGAAATCACTGTCGAAAAAAGGAATGGATGAAGAAGGTATATATGTATATATACATATTGGTAGACGCACTCACTTCAAAAAGCCGTATTTGTGGTTTACACTGTAAACTTTACAGTTTTTGCATTATGTAATACATTTTGACACTGGTTCCCATTTGTACAGAGTCTTTGAAAAAGGATAAAAAAAAGGACAGTGGTGGTCAGAAACTCGTGACAGGGAATCAAAGCAAGAGGGAAGATGAAAACAGTACGATTCTCTTGGAAATGAAAGTCATCATACTGGAAATTTACGAGGTATTAAGGATAAATTATACTCGTAATATATTTTACAGATAGTACTAGATTTTATATATCATGAAATGTATTTTTGTTTTCCATAATTATAGCATATTCAAGAAGTCGTTTTGGATTTCCGTCTCACCAACTTGCTCTCTCGCTTCAAGAGTGAAAGAGAGGACGAGATGCATGGGAAACCGATTTCGGATATGACACTGGAAACTTTTACGAAATATTTCGAGGAGGCTGTGAGCATTTGGTGAGTGCCAAACTTTTTCGCAAAATTGTGTTTCTCATAGAATTTCCTAAAAACAATTTGAAGATTTGTAATAATTCTGTATATTGTCGTGGTGTGTTATGCATTTGAATTACAGGCAGGATGATTCCAATTTCCTCAAGTTACTTCTTTACAATATAACGAATACACATTACGCTCTAATCAAAAGTGCCATTCAACTCCTCATGACAACTTTCAATCAAAGGAGAAGACTTTTACACGCTCTGGAGAAGGTTTGTATAAATATTTACAGTCATAAAATTCAGGGCTTTCGGAAAATCCTGATGAGCATTACGGCTTTCATATATATACTTCTTGACTATTTCATTTTGAAAATTCAAAAAATTCATTGTTTTGTTGTGTAGACGCAAATACTGAATAGTGAACATGATGTTCAAATGTTGGAAGTAATCAAATCCCAGCTGGAACTCATAACGGCGGATGTTAAAAAAGCCAAAACAAGAAAGCACGAATGGAAGTTCAAGCAAAAGCAACTGGTAGGTATAAAAAAAGTCCATATACAAGTATATGTATATAATGCGCACTGCATGGAATTCGAATGATTGCTTCACTTTACAGACTCTACACTTGAAAACTCAGCTGTGATGATTTAAAATGTGTATTTTCTTCGTTAGTATCGAAGTTTAGATGAAGGATGCGAAGATGGATCTGATTTTCAACCACCTGAAGACACTTCACCGAATGTTTCTCAAACACGAGATGATTCAGCTCCAATGGACAGAGACAGAAGTCTTCGTCATAGTTCAATGTCAAGGACGCTCTCAGTCAAGTTCCCATTGTTGGCTCACATGGACTCTCTCAAAGATGTAATGAAACTTTTAACTTGATTCTTGATTTATGTATTCCATATTTCTTTTGGTATTTCCAAAAAGTGTTTCAATTTTTTAATATTATTATTATTGAAATTAACTGTGGACATAGGTATTGAAACAAATGACGAATTTATGTGAGAACGGGAACGGCACGAATAATTATCAAAACCAGCATTTATTACGGGAGAATAAAGTGGAGGAAGTTATAATTGAAGTGATGCAGCTACTCAAAGACTCGAGAGACGATGATCACCTCATTCTACAAGACATTAGTAAATTCTTTCAAGCTTATTGTAGGGGAAACGAAGAAAATCAAACTATCATGGCCAATCATATCAAATCCATTATAGGCATTGAGGTACGTCATTTTCTCTCTCCTCCACGCAAAACTTTACATAAATGAGAATTATATAGAATTCCTATGCTCAAAAAATGGATTATTTTCTTTTTGTTTTAAAGATTGGGGAGGCTTTGTCCATTCAAGCGATTTACAACGACAATATCAAACTCTGTTCCATAGTGAAGGACTCTACAATCGAGCATCTCGTCAAGAAAGTTTTTAGTCGTCATCATCATCACGATGCTGCCTCCGAGTATCTCGTCGCTTTACAAAGGATAGTTTGTCCAAAACAACGAATCGTACGGAGAAATCAAGAAACAGTTGTCTATCAGGTTCGAATGAAATTTCCACCAATGAAACGTTTTTTTTTAAGTCAACGTCTGAATCTTCTTGAAACGCATTAAATCATTTAAAGAAAACGACTTTCACTTTCTTTTTATATATAGTTGGCCATTTTTCACGAGGAACTCAAAAATTTTCTGGGATTTGACTTGGATAAAAGTCGAGACACGATCCCTTTACATCACTTTCCCAGCGAGATTGAAAAATTTCAGTGAGTCCGCCATCAACTTTTTTGAAGCTTACCTCACTGAAAAATGGACTAGACCAAAACAACTAGAGAGCTTGTATTTTTAAAAATGAAAGCCTTTCATAAATCCTTTCATTTCATTTTTGAAACACACGCGTGAGGGAAACTGTTTTTCAAAAATTTTGTCAAAAAAATATTTAAAAAACAGTTTCACTCACGCGTGTGTTTCAAAAATGAAGTGAAAGGATTCATGAAAGGCTTTCATTTTTAAAAATACAAGCTCTCTACTGTCATTCAGTTTTTCGTATAATGTTTTTTTTTTCAATTTTCCTTTCAGATTTCACATTGAGCTAGTGAAACTGATAACTTCTTGTACGATCGGTAAAAACGTGTACACCGAGTCCATGTGTCAAACTCTATTGCCACTGGATAAAATCACCAAAGTTCTTTGTAGTGAAGAATACTCATTAGATGTAAGAAAATATTCAATGATTGAATTCCAACAAAGTTTCGATAAGTTTGACATGTAAATGATAACTGTCCGTATAATTTAATTCACTTATGAAGGTAAAACAAGCGTATGTGGATTTCCTATTCCATGCTTTTCTCGTCACGGAAGTGGACGTCCGAAGTGTTTACAGTTCTAATCGAATGTGGACGATATTTGAAAAACATTTCCTACTCGAGATTGTGAATATTGCGAATGCTCCTTTGGATGAAGCTCTGAATGATGTAAATGCTCAGACTTATGTTGCCGAAAAGTGTGTTGGAATCATCAAGATTTTTTTCGAGCGGATCCTCACCACCACTCCAGGGTCTGTCCTGGGTCACAAAGAACTCTTTATTAATTTGCTCAAAGCAATACATCGTCTGACTCAAACCAAATGGATTCATCCTTCTCGATTGTATGGAGTTCAAAACTGTCTCAATATTATGTTCAAAGCTGGTGAGTTTCCACGTATACTCCTACAATATGAAGAAAATACACACAAGGGGAAATTTGAATTTATATATATACAATAAATATATATAGGTGTTAAAATTTAAACATTTTTATATATATATATCCTATTTAGCATCCTCTCAGCTCATTCAATTACCGTCGTACTTGACTCAAGAAATTGAGCAGGGCTCAAGTCAATTCATGTCCGAAGTGAGTCGACGAGCAAAATGGATTTTCATGATGGACATTGGCAAACCCAAAACTCGTATAACTGAGGTAAATATGTAATAAATTTTTATATTTTACTTAATTGTTTTACAAATAAAACTATATAAACCACAAAATATTATTGAAACTTTATTGATAAGATTGTGAATCGTTTTATGTGTGGATGTGTAGAAAAGTCAAAGCTCGAATGACATCACAATGGAGATTCAGCAGTTGATTAAGAAATTGAAGCGGCATTTGGATGGGATGATACAAGGGGAAACGACGGTTCTTACTGATGTTCTTTTCAAAGTTGAATGCCTGTTCCCGAAAAATTCTGTTGCTCATTCCTTGTGTCAAGATGGGAAGCTCATTGCAAAGTAAATCATAAAAGAGAGCTGCTATAAAGAAGGGTAGAAGAATTTGGAACACTAAACAATTCATTAAATCCTCTTTGTATATATGTATAGGTTTATTTCTCATGCGGAAACACTGGCTGACGAAGGTGAAAGCGAATTATGTGTTCAGATTCTGAATGTCCTTCAAGACATGTTGAGTATGGAGAGACGAGTAATTGATACGGAATTAGTGAGTTTGATATATTTTATGAACTTTTGTTGTAGTAATTAATTGTATGTAACAAGAAAAGCATATTTAGTATTTAATAAATTATTTAATAATTGTTCATGATGTGAACGCATATATATGTATAGGGACGACAAATTCACCAAACTAATCTGGATAAATATCTCGAAGAAACCAAACAGTCATCTTCGTTTTTCTCCAATTTGAGTCGAAAGGCCAAGGACACGGCGAGTAGTTGTAAGTGTACACACATTTTAAGTCATTCCATGTATTATTAAATTCAAAGCCCTTTAATTTTATTTTTTTGTGGTTCGATTAAAGGGGAAGGAAAATTATCTGGTGAGCTTCACTACGATTTGGATCAACTTGGTGCGTCGAGGCTAGTGGTCATGTTACTGACAAAACGGGATTTGACTCCGGATGTTCTTCAGCAGTCAATAAATCTGGGCATATCACTTCTCAGCGGGGAAACGGTGGAGCTTCAAAAAAGCTTTTATCACCATCTTTCTTCTTGCTCAAAAAGTGCCAATTTTATGAAGGTTTGTTATAATTGCTTTCTGTAAGCATGATTTTAAAAACGACGATGCATCATAATTTGAATTAGTAATCCGAAAAACTCAAATGTCCTATACATAGGTTCTCCATGATATTTTACGAGAGGTTGGTGATGATTTCCGAGCAGATGCTAAAACGAAAATTAGTGACATTGCCAGAGGGGACTCCAAGTCTCATTTAGCTCATAGTACTTTATCCAGAGAGCGATTCCATGAAGGTTTGTCATTCCTATACATATCACCATTGAATTCTCATTGGCCATTTTATATATATATGCTATAAATATGCTTTTGCTATACAAATCCTTTGAATTTCGCTATAATGTTGGATTCTTCACTTGCAAACAGATGGCTATAAAATTTTACGACTTTCCAAGAGGATGTCTGTGGACATGTACAGTGCTACGCAGGAAACTGAGCAAGGGTTCCAACAACTGTTTGAGTTCAAAGGTATACTTTTCCTTAATAGTTAAATCACTTTAAAAAAAAAATCAAAACATTCCTTGTAAATGGAACCTGTATACATATATGTAGGGAAAGAAAGGAGACATACACGTAAAAGCGTGGGATTCGATGATCAAGAATGTCATGGCGTCTCTACGACGGTTCTCCGTGAGGATGGCTATGCAATTTCCAGTCTAAAACATCCACGGGAAAAGCTTTTAGAAAATTCACTTCGATTCCTTCAGCTTTTATGTGAAAATCATAATTTGGAAATGCAGGTAAAATTTTTGACCAAAGGCATATAAATGCACACAAATGACAAATATAAGGAAAATGAATCAACCAACGAATGCATGAAGGCACTTTTTAATAATTGATTTTATGTTTGCAGAGATATTTGAGACAACAAGGAAATAAATCCCACGACTTGGTCTCTCAAACTCTCGTTTTCCTCGACTGCATATTTGACTCAAATACTGGAAGTCCTGGTTTAATTGGCCTTCTGGTGGACGAAAGGAATATCACTTTGATAAACCAAACACTCCGAACACTAACGGAATTTTGTCAGGGTCCTTGTCTGGAGAATCAAAATGCTCTCATCCTTCACGAGTCAAATGCCATTGACATTGTGACGACGTTTGTCGCTCATGACATCACACCGTTGAGCAAACGACGGATGGACTTGGTCATGGAACTCAAAAATCATGCGAGTAAACTGGTACTCTCTCTCATGGAAAGTAAAGATGGGATAGAGAAATTTGAAAAAATCAGTAAAATGAATATTCTGAATATGGTACGCCAACCTTGTGTACAATTACATGTTGCATAATTATAATATGTACTCCATATTTCTATTCCAATGCCCCATTCTTTCATTAGTCAGTACTTAATCAATAATCCCATTATTGAGTATTTTTTTTGTCAATATATATATAGATTGAAATGATTGGGAAAGCGTATAGTTCGGATAGGGACGACTATGTATTTTTGATGCGGGGGAATGCAGTGGCTGCCAAGCAAGTCGGACATGCACTGTACATTCTTTGTCATCAGTTGGCACAACATGACAAAGCAGTTCAAGCCGAATTGGATAAGGCAGTGGGTAAACGAAGTTTGTATGCGGATGCTGTCTCTTACTACAGTGAAAGGACGGCACAGATTGAGGTACACAGCAGTAATATCATTTTATACAGAAATAAAAAATCCTAATATGTATCTTATTTTATCGTTTTCTATACAGTTACTCATTCATCTCTTCATGTAATTAATTGTATAGATTGTGCGAGAAGGGGAAAAGGAATATTTGGAGCGAGTAGTTTTCCCGATACCACCTGTCTGCTCATATCTCACACGAGACACAAAAGACAAAGTATTTCGAATGACAGAAGATGATGAGAAAGGCTCAAAAGTATCAAATTTCTTTGAGCAGCGAGATTCTCTCATGTATGAAATGGAGTGGCAGCAAAGACTACGAAGTAATCGATTCAAGATTCAATAAATAGCTACAATTATTTAATACTCAAGCACCTATATGTATTCAATTTATGTTAATATATGCATTTTGTGGGGTGTTTTGAATTATTTAGATAGGCCAATGTTATTCAGCTGCAGTCTATACGAGTCATTTTTGGGGAATTTGGTGTTCAATATGATAGTGATGATAAATATTACTGTTGCACTCGGCTACCCTTTTCCAATAGACGAGCAAGGTATTTCCATGCCCATATTCTAATATCTAATATGAATATATGAAGAAAGAAAGGAATTGTGTGTTTTGTGTAGTATTTCCATATAACTGATTGGTAATTTGCCATTGAAAATATATAGATGCAATTAATTCTGGACGGAATTCTCATTGGGGAATGATCATGGGGATTTTATTACTAGTCTGTGGTCAGATTCAATTAAGAAAACCAGATGAAGCGGGATTACAAGCGAATATTTCACTAATTATTGTCATCATCATAGCTCTAGCTGGTCCACAGCATACAATAACGATCCTTGGATATATCGCTGTGAGATTTCCATATACATTTTTATGCTTTGCGTATATACAAAATGAAAATACGATATTAACAGTGTAATAATTAATGTATATATAATGCATAAAATTGTATTGATTTCTAGCTTCTTCTCAAATGCCTTCACATTGTATCTCATCAGTGTAAAAGTGGTTTACTCTTTAGACCCAAGAGAGAACTTTTTATGGACGGTGAATTTCTCTACAACGCCATTTTCGGATTATTTTGTATGCTGGGTCTCTTCGTTCACGAGTTTTTCTATTCTATACTGGTATATGAGTTCATGCATAATAGAGATTCATTTTACATTTTTTGAATTGTGAATTTGTTTTTATTAATTTTTGCTCTAAATATCTATATATAGGGAAAATCTAAAAAAACTGACTTGGCTATCTATTTTTCAGTTATTTGATGTGGCGTACCAAGAGGAGACTTTGATGAATGTGATTCGTTCCGTCACAAGAAATGGTCGTTCCATCATATTAACAGCAGTTTTAGGGATCATTCTAGTCTATCTTTTCTCTATTGTTGGATTCATTTATTTCCAAGATGATTTCCTCGTGGAAGTTGATCATCTCAAAAAAGGTTTGAATAATATATATATATGCCCTTTCCCAAATTTTCCAAGTAGTCGTTTTTTACTCCCCACAATTTTCTTGCCTATATTTTAATCGTTATGAATTTTGGCTAATCGGAATTTTCATCATCTGATTCTGATTATATAGAGAATGAGACGGATCTGGGTGAAGTGGGTGGAGTGGGTGGTGCCGGCGATGATGATGATGGGAAAGAAAATGTGTGTGACACTCTTCTCATGTGTATTGTCACGACGTTGAATCAAGGCTTGAGAAATGGTGGTGGTATCGGGGATGTCCTTCGCTCACCCAGTACAAAAGTGAGTTTGTGATTTCCATTTTCACCGGTGACTCGTTTTACCAATTAAATACATAATCTAAGATTTTGTTCAAGTGTCAATATACATTTCTGATTGCTCACATGAATTTTGTTACTAGGAAGTCTCGTATGCTGGTCGTGTGTTGTATGATTTGCTCTTCTACTTTGTTGTCATCGTCATCGTACTCAATCTCATTTTCGGTGTCATCATTGATACTTTTGCGGACTTGAGGACAGAGAAGCAACATCAAGAGGAAACATTGAAAAATACATGTTTTATATGCGGTAAGAACTATGAATGAAAATCTAAAAATATAATTAAAAACGTATACATATATATTTTCTCACAGCATTGAAGAATAAAGATTATTAATATAGAGTGGGATTTTCCATTTTCTTGACTGTTTGTATGTATATAGGTTTGAACAGATCCGCATTTGACAATAAATCCGTGACATTTGAGCATCATATCAAGAAGCAGCACAACATGTGGAATTACTTGTATTTTATGGTACTGCTCAATCGGAAAGAGCCCACAGAATTCACTGGATCTGAATGTTATGTCAGCAAGCAACTCAAGGTTATTTACTTTTTTTTAGAGTATTGAGTTTTTTTTAACAACAAAATATACAGATGCAAACATACAAAGGATAATCGTACAATTCTGAATGAGATTTTGTGTTTGTAAAATGTGTATAGGAAAGGAAATTGGACTGGTTCCCGAGATTGCGAACTTCATGTCTTGATACCACGGATTCGGATTCAAATGCACAAAATTTAGACAAATTAACTCTACTTTTGGAAGAACTCTTGGAAGTCTCCACCACGAATAAGCCAAATCAGACGCGTACGTAAATTACACAGTGAATTTTTAGCGCAGTTACTTTTTTCAATTAACTGAATATAATCATTTAATAATTTTATGATTCTCATATTCTAGGGCAATTAGGAAAAACGTGAGTCCTGCATTTTGGAGATGGAAAAATTCAAAAATTCCAGGAGGTTTAAATCATCAAATAGTCATATAAAATTGATATGTTTGATAATTGAATACAAATCAAAGAAGTATATAAATTTACTCTGCGCGCATTGCTGCCTGCCTATGCCTGCCATGCGTCTATATATATTATTATATTTTCCTTTTATGTACATAGGATGATATTTTGTACATCATGTTGAACTCTACTAAATTCCAATTAATTTCATTCCTAAAAAACGCAAGAAATTATAAGAAATTAAGAATCATTCCAGTTATGATTCCGAGGTGCTATTAAGTTTTATGAAGTTATGGAGTATATCGTCGGCTAAGTTCCATACCCGTGTATTATCATTTGACCCCTGAAGTGAATGTGCGTGCGCCTTCATATATGCTAGCGTGCAGTATGCACCTTCTAGGGCCAAATGATAATACACGGTTATGGAACTTAGCCGACGATATGTATAGCTTTTTGGGGGTTGTAAGAGACATTATAGTAGTTATAATATACACATTGTATACAGATAGTCAAAGAGTCACCGAAACGAAACACGCACAATTTATTAGTTTATATTAAATATAAAATAAAATATGTATGTTATTGTTACAAAATAATTTTAAAAAAAGGTTCGTGCATTTGTTAAACTGATATAAGAATGTTCTAAATAAAAGAAAAAATTCTGTGATTATATTCGCTGTGCTTTACATAGTGTTATATTATATATGGTTAGGATATTGTTATTACTGTATGTAAGTATATCTTCCTACATGCTGAAATGCATGAAAAATTAAATAAAATTCCAATATTTGTATCTATTTAGAGATAAAAGAATTAGCAAAGTGATGAAGTAATTTCGTACCTGCCAACTAACGCAATGGACTCCAATAATAAGCTCCATTTTGTGTTTTCTAGTGTGTAATAATTAACAATTGCGTAATGTGTTGAGTTCTGAATAAATATTTGGAAAAATGTTGATTTTGTTCAGGAAAAATGGCGAAATTAATTTCATTTTTTTTACGTTTGTTTGTCACTCTTATTCAATTGCATTAAAGATTAGACTAGTATAGTTCAAACATGCCAGTAAATGACGGATCGATAGAACAGTCTTAGATCATTGTATACAAAACATTTGCTTGTGTTCATGTACTCATCCCAATGTTCATGGGGTCATCTTTATTTGTGCACTACATATTAATATATATGCTTATACATACAAATATTTTAACTGAAAAGAGTAAATAATCTTTATTGGTTTTCTAATGAATGAGAATATCAAAAATATCATATCATATATTTAACTAATTATATATAGAAATGAAACGCTGTGTCATATTGTAAAGAAGATTGAAATTCTTCGAGATCAATTTTGAACGTATAACCGCGATGACACATAATTTTATATGTAGTTCAGGATGGCCAACAACAAGGGAAAATAAGGCCGAATGCCCCGACAAAATTCCAGTAGAAAAGGATTGATTTTGAATTCAATTACGACAATTGTTAAAACTACAAAATAGTAAAATAAGAAAAACATTTCCCAGGATTTTTGAGTACTGATGAACTCGCAATTTTAGACACAGTGATTCACTTTTGTGGCAAAATCGAATCTCTCAAAAATATTGCGTATAGTCACTACGCCGTAGTGTTCGGGCTCATTGTCCAATCTAAATATAATTCACAGCACAGTCTGATTATCTGTATATACTCATGAAATTGAATCGTGAATAGTCGTGGATTTTTATTTTATAGCACATAGTGAAAACGAGACTCTCAAATTATATGAAAAATTCCAATTTGGATCAAAATTTCTCACCTTGTACACGCGATACTAAAGATATATTTTCCGAATCGCAATTCTCCAAAGACAAATAATAGAAAAATTATATATAAAGGAGAGTCCTCACTCACTCACGACTGTGAACCTCAGGAGTTTTGTCAAAGCTGACACAACGAGAACAAATGTAAAAACTTGGAGTACTTGTTATATTTCGCTTATCTGTAGCTATCAATTTTGTTTACATTTACTTTTTTTGAGTGTCGACACATGACTGCACTTCACCATATACAAACTGCAAGTTCGTTTGCACTTGGGACAAGAACATATCCCCATTTTATTTGCAATTTCCATACTAAAAGTATAACGTAAACAATTCGCGTATGTGTACCAAATATAGCTGTTGATTGGCAGGGTGGATCCATCAGTTTTTTTCAAGGGGTCATTCTGTGATGAGATGCACTCACTTTGACAATTCCCCTACTCTGCATCTATAACTATAATCTATATATACTTACATATTAATACAAGGCTCACTGTCGTGAACATGAATATATATATATATATATATATATATATTTGTGTACAATGTACACTGCACATATAAACTAATCGATAAGAACAGAGTCAAATACTATCTGTTTACATTTTTTATGGTAGCAATGAGCAACGTTCAACATCTTCTCGCTCATTATTTATGTTAATGTTAAGTTTAAATTTGTTTTGAATTTGCGGACTAGTTGAAATTTACACACGAGTTATATTTTTGTGGATTTGTTTTGACTCGTAGGAAAATGTAACTCAAAAACAATAATACCACCAATAGTAGATGGTATTTTGTTTCTGGATTTTTATATACTGACAAGTCAAGTCGAGTTGAAGGTTTTGCCTGCAAAACTGCAAACTCAAATTCCCTGGTGGATAATGTTAATGTTTTGGCCAGAAATGTATTGAAAATAAGAGACTATAATATGTATTTTATGCAGTGAGTCATGAACTATATGTACCTTATTTCATAAACAATTGAATAGCACAGTCTGTGGCCAACAGCAGGCAAATAAATTTTGCACTATATATACAGTTCACAGATGAAGATGTACATGTCCTCACTATATGTATCTCCATCACGATAAACTAGTATTTAAAATACCACACTAAAAGCGAATGTCAGAAGATTTGGTCATCTGAGAAACCATATTATTTTACGATCAAACTCGTTTTTGTAGCTGTTTTATCGAGTCTACGAGGAAAGTATAGGTATGTACTTATATATGTACATATGATTTGACTTTTTGATAAACCTCAAGTACATTAAACCCATACGAAGGTCTTCATCCAGTCTTTTTAACTTACAAAAAAAATACAAAACCATCAGATTACTTATAGACATTCAGTACTTGTAAGCGCATTTTCAACTTCAGTGGTAAGTTTAAATCTACATGTAATGGATTTTGGATTATGTGCGTAAATAGAGTTTTTCCATTTTTTGAAGGGGAATTTTCTTCTTCAGACTTTCTCCGACGGTCGAACGACTTTCAGCCCTCGTACATTCGTACACTCATTATTCTTACTTGGAATACCACATGAAATCCCGTCTTATCTACAAATGTAGCATATTTTGTGGAATTGTACACCTAAAAACTCGATAGCTCCTCTAACCACAAAGAAATTTAATACATATATGCTTTAATTCATTGTTTTACAAAAATTTATTTTTGTTATGTATTTGCGGGAAAAGGAAAGTCAGCTTGCTGCACATTCTAATCATCGTTAGTTTCAAGAAAGTTATGCTGAACTTGCTAAATTATTGACAAGTACCTCGGGTGTCTTCCTTTAGCATTATAGTACAAGTAAATAAGCCCCTCGCTTCCAGCGAACCCAAATAGTATTTTTTTTCGTATTCAGCCAAAAAATTCCATTTCTTTTTC
>JAIUND010002293.1:0-23731 GCA_034699125.1 Gisinianus flammeolus
GTTAACCGTCCCAAAGTCCGATAGATTTTTCCGATCGTTCGAACGATCGTCGACTATCCGATTCTTTTTGTACGGGCGGCATTGCCAACTACACTAAAACTGAACCAGACCCAAATTGTTTTATTTGATATTTTGTGGTATAAGTATATATACATAAATATATTTCTTTACATCTCAATTTGAGATTATCTCAAATTTGTACAAAAGAAGATGCAAAAAACGCTACCATATTTTGTTCGAGGAAAAGTTGTTAAAGGTTTTGGCCGAGGATCTAAAACATTAGGAACTCCAACTGCTAATTTTGATCAAGATGTTGTAAAAACACTTCCAGAAGACTTGAAAACGGGCATTTATTTTGGATGGGCTCAAGTTGACAGCGGTCCAATTTTTGAAATGGTTGGGTCTATTGGATGGAATCCTTATTTCCGTAATCAGATCAAATCAATGGTAAGGGAGAATCTCGATCGTCTCAATCTCTCTATATATATAATTATGACATGCTAATCCTTTATATGCTTGCCATTAATTGGACTAATTAAATGTCTGTTTGTAGGAAACTCATGTGCTTCATAATTTTGTGGACGACTTTTATGGATCTGATTTGAGAGTATGTCTTACTGGTTACATTCGGGATGAAAAGGATTTCAAATCTCTAGGTACTTTTAATTTGGTCGAATCAACCAGAGGTTGACACATGATATACTATTTCACACAGTTGAATAACTATTCCAAGTTCCTAATTATCTTTATTGTCCATTCTTTTACTCTTTTACACAGAGGAATTAAAAGAAGCCATAGCTAATGATATTCAAGAAGCCAGGGAGCAGTTGTCAAAGCCAGAGTTCAAATTGTATTCCGAAAATGAATTTTTTCAACAGCCTTCTACTCCTATTTCTACTCCAAACGGAGTACATTAACCTGTGGAGCAGGTTAGGTATTCAACGTGTACTTTTAAACGAATACAAAATCATGGATAATGTAAAATCAGTACGTTGTATTTGTAATAAGTTAAATGTAGGATATTTCTATATAGGTAGGTCTACTTTGTAGGATTTGAATATTTTTTCAAGTAAGTAATCTCAATTATGAATCTTGGAATCATTTCATTTTTGCTTTTTGTGTCGAAGTACTCATGAAGCAAACAGAAATGTTCATACACGCATTTTCATAATCTCGTTTTTATCTCGTTGTTTTTTTAAGAAAAAGTACCTGATAGTTCTAATTTTTACGATTTTATCAGCATTTTACAATTTTATGTAATATTACTTTTTGTTAGTAGATCAATGCGTAATTATAGTCGGCAGCCTGATTAAGAGTTATATTGTATCGCTAAAGTGATAAAATGGATAATAGACCAGAGTCAAATGCATTAGTCAGCAAGAGGAATTGAAATATATCTAGTTTTTTAAGAAGTCAAGATGTATTCAAATATTTCAAATGATAATATTGCAAATAACAAGGTGCAAGGAATCAAAGCTTTACTAGTAATAATGTATTACTAACAATAAGTATTTAAGTCAAATTGAAACGAGAAAATTTTATAATATGTACTTTCTATATTAAATTTTTTTATATAATACTGGTCGTTGTTAAGTATTAAATTCGTAGTTCGAAGAAACTTTAATAAAGAGAAAAACATGAAGCGGAAGCTTGTAAACAAAACAGTGAATATACATTTTATTCTCACCAACTGCAAATCGTGTAGAGAATTCACACCCCATTTGACAACATTCAACCAATCAATATCCAATCAAACTAATAATATGATTACATTATTATATTGCTCTTCTACATTCTGACTGAATGAGTATGCATATCTATGTTTTTATACAGAAGATTCTAAAAAAAACTAATGTCAAATACAATAGAATAATGTGAACTGATGTAAATATGTTCGTACGGAAATTTAACCAAATCGCTTTTTACGATTTCTAAGCATCGATGGGCCATCATCCGGAACAAGTTCAGGGCCAACAAGTGTAGGTAGGTTCTTTTCAAGTTCTGGATCTTGAGAAGATATTGTTGAAGCGGGGAATTTCCAATGATCTCGTACTGGTGGTAGCCTATCCTTTTCATTTGTTGCCCAGTGATGTATTCTGCATCGGACCGGAACTTTCTCTGTCTTATTTATCTGCAAAGAGAGGGATAGGAAAGGAAGAAAATGAAATACATAGTGAGGAACATGGAAACTAACAGCATAAAACCCTAGAATAAATCCCCAATCATCAATAAATAACTTACGGTAACTGTGATATAAAATTCTTTTCCTTCTAGTTCCATATCCGGGCCAGTAATTGGTTCTTCGGGCATAGTGAAAGTATCCTCTGTCAGATGAATATGAGCCTTTCGGAAAGCAGATCGTATATGCCATGGCTCCAGTGTCCAAGGATTTTCTTTATTCATACTTATATTCAGTACAAATTGATTTAAATTTCGAACCGTCTGTACAAAGAGTACAACCAAATTATACATTGGTTATTAGTTATGTTAACATTAGGCTCTTTTGGATTTCAAAAATGTGACTACAATATTGAGCAACAACTTACAAATCCAACAAAAAGGGAGCTGAAATTTTGTTCATCCGGCACGGAAGTTTTTCCCACGGCAGCAACAGCCTCTTCAGTTGCATATTCTGCTGCCATTGTAAGGAGAAGGAATCGTCCCTTTCCTTCTTTCACACTCACCACATCACCCGGTCTCCCAAGGTCTTAACGAAAACGAAACAAAATAGAAATGTTGGATTAGTCCATGATTATCAAATTATTGTAATCAATCTAAGACTAAGTGGATATTAAAATATAAATCAAATACCTTCAACATATTTATTCAATAGCAGAGTCAACGGTCGAGGTGTTTCAGTATTGTCAGCAATTGTATCATAAATTCGATGTTTCCTCCTTAACATGCCTTCTGGAAGCCTTCCTGGCCTAATTAGACGAGCGGTATGCCTTCTCTTGACAATGTACGTTGTCTATATTATAATGTACACAAAACAATTTGTTGTTCAAGTTGTAATTATTATTGTAAGATTTTAATTAAATGTATACAATGTATAGTATAAGTGTACATTATAATTTATAATAATTACATATCTGTGTAAACTTTACCCGAATTTGTTGAAAATAAAACGGATTGTCAATAAAAGGTTGATAGACTGCCCTCCACATGTTCAAGTTCATTATTATTATACTTATATATATACTCAACTTTTTAATTCAATTCCTTTGACAAAATACTTTTAAACTTGAGCTTTATCGTTTAATTAAAGTTTCAACTTTCGTCAATTATTGCCCGAGTCCGGGTTTATAAAATGAATTAAAAATTAAAATTAAAATGTATACATTCAAATTCAAAAGTTTCCCGGACCAAATTCTGAGGTTGACTAGAGAGCAGAAGCATCGGCCTTTTTTCAGCACAATAATTTGCCAAAATAAAATAAATTATTATTATTATTATTATTATCATCATTTTAATTTTAACAACTCATTATTATTATTACATATTATCCTTATTATTATGCTTTTTATTATCATTTCTTTGCATACACGGTCCAGTCACTTATAATAGTATTGAAAAGTATACAGATGTTCATATATACACAGGATCGAGGATAGCATGAATTAATAATTCTTAATTATTGCTAAATTTAACATTATCGGACTAATCGTACAATACAATTAGTTTTACACATGCATTTAATTCTCAAAAACCTAATGGATTTGTGTTTTATCGTTTCTCCTATTTTGCAGTGCATGTACTTACAGCAAAACGCCTTGCACTATTTATGCACAATTTAACATTTTTTCCAAAAAAGAATAAGATTTTATGACTATTATATAAAAATACAGCCGTCGACTTAATCATACTGCATGTTTACTGTTTAGTATGAGGACTCTAATTAAAATGATCGTCTCAACGTACTCAGAAATGCATGCGTAATGTCAATTAAAATGATTTATGATAATGCTCCATTGGTATATAGGAAAATAAATAAAAACGAGACAAGAAGCAGGTGTGAGAAAAGCTCATTATTCTGACAATGTGTATGTATATAAGTATACATATAGATAAATAAGTATAGTAAGTACTGATATGTTTCATTGTCTAGTCTATTGTCACAGAAATATGCAGTGATCTCGAATACATACGTACGGACTGCAGAGACTCTTTGCGTCAACTAAATACTTAATTTATTTACAAAAGACAGAGCAGATATAAACACACTATCTATCTATAAGGTACTTTCGCACACATAAATATAGTTTGTTGATTCATATATTCATAAAAATGTATCGTACATCAAGTGACGTAAAGTCTCAAATAGATCATACATAAATACATAATTTTATTTTCCCCTCTAATCTAAAATATGCACAACAATAGTTTATTTATACACAGCAACTTTGGGCCTACTTGAATACAGTTTTTTCCCTACGATTCTCTATCATAATCTATATATCATAATTTAAAAGTGCACAGTTGTTCACATGCACACGCTTGAATTTACCTTGTCGATCCCCATACACATACACAAAATATGCATGTCGTGCCAGAATACAAACAATCAAGGAGTCATTTGACATGGATTAAGAGCAATGGAATGGAATAATTTGCAAGAATAATAGCAATAAAAAGAGTGATTTCGAACCAATTCTCGACTAGACTGTATATGTATACATATTATAAACAGACATTGTATATGTATATATAGAATACTAATAAAGTCGTGCAATTGAATTAAGGTTGGAATTTATACTTTTAAACACAATTCAGATAATCGTAATTGCCAACTGTCAAGATTACAATGCACCTATAAATAGTACAAGCATCAAAATACAATATTTAACTATATGTATAATATATAACATTGTCAATTACAATCGAGTGCAAGACTTTGAAAGCACCTTTCCAAAGATCAAGTGTTCTTTGACAGCTATATATACGTAAGTGTAAGTATCCATTGGGCCATTCAAGGGCGATTTTGTGTCATCATATTTTTAGTTTGAGTGTGGAGAGTCATAAAAGCAATAAGAAGTTAAAAACGTTGAAGTTGGCAGTATTGACTGTGCAGCATTGTCTTTGTGTGTTTGAATAGAGTACGTGCACCAGTACTATAATATCTGTAATTAAGTACGCACAAACAAAAAAGTTGACAAGATGAGGGAACTTGCTAAACGTTTCATTTTCTCCTGTTGTTTCATATTGGCTTTTGAAACGTGGACGGGTCAAAGTGAAACCCCAATTAAAGGCACAAAGGCAACAGAGAATGAAGCAATTGCATATTTGAAGAACTTGGAAACACGCTATTCCACTGAATGCAATAAACAAATGGAGGCTCGTTGGAACTATATTGTGGATGTCACCGATGAAAATGAACAAATTTCGGTTTGTATACTCGCACACAGTCAATTTAAATATATATATTTACGATATATATTATGCTTTCTACATACGTATTACGTATACTTCATTTACTCTTTCTTTCTATAGTATTTTTGTACTTAGTTTCTACAACTGGTCATGTTTCATCATGTAATTCTAATTGTCCCTATTATGTTTTCCCTTGTCACTACAGTTGAATGCAACAAATGCGTTCCTTCAATTCCAATCCTCGGTACAACAGGAGATCATCACTAGTTATAGTAACTGGGCCAGTTTTGTGGACAAGTCTGCTCAACGAGAATTCCAGTATTTGGCCACACGCGGTCCAGCCAATATGAACCCCAATAGAGTTGACGAGGTACAATATAAACTCGTTGATCAAAGTCAACAACCGTTACTAAATATAAATATGCAGAGTTTATTTAATAATACTAATACTAATAATAATAATAATGCTTTGACTATAACTATAATATTATACAGATGAATCAATTGATGAGTAAAATGGAGGGTGCTTATGCCACCGCCACTGTCTGTGAATATAAAAATCCAACCAATTGTGCTCTCCGTCTGGATCCAGGTGACGACGCATCATTTAACTTTAACTTAAGGACAAGTTCAAAGTTTAGTCAATTGTGAGGAGCTCTCTATAAATTTATTGTATATATTTATATCCATTCAGAAATTGAAGGAAAACTGTCGACTGCAACAGACTATGACGAGCTTGCGTACTATTTCACATCTTGGCATGATGCGATGAGTCAAGCAGTGAAACCATCGGATTTTACTAAATTTGTGGAATTTCAAAATGAAATGGCCAGAGCAAACAGTAACTATACGATAATTTGATTTGTTGCATAATACAAATGAGGATTTAATTAAGTTCTCTCTTCATGTTGAGTTTGAGTTGAGAGTTGAGGCTGAGTCTAATGTAAATGTAAATGTATGCATATTTTTTCTTCGGAAATGTCTATGTAGATTTCAAAGACATGTCCGACATGTGGGCTTCACCTTACGACGATGGAACTCCTGGTTGGACTGCAGAAAATTTCAAAAAGGAAATGTTGAGTATTTGGGAACAATTGAAACCCGTTTATAGCAAATTGCATGCTTATGTCCGAATGAAATTGAGGAAGGATCCTTTGTATGCGGATAAAATAAAGAAATATGGTTATCTCCCTGCCAATTTGATGGGGAATATGTGGGCTCAAGATTGGGTAGCACTGGATAGTAAGACCAAACCCTTCCCAAATGCACCATCTTTAGATGCCACAGAAGCCATGAAAAAACAAAATTACACCGTCTTGAAAATGTTTGAGGAGTCAGACAAATTTTTCCAAGGACTTGGACTCCCACCAATGACCGAACAATTCTGGAAAGATAGTATGCTGGAACGGCCTTCGGACAGAGACGTCGTTTGTCATGCCTCTGCCGAGGATTTCTGTCTTGGAGTCAACAGTACCGACTTTAGGTAAAACAAACAAAACCATATATATACCGAAATTATCATCACAATGACGACTTGACTATATGCAGATCAATCAATACAATCTACAGAATCTACAATACATAATGTAATCATATCCATTTATAGGATCAAAATGTGCACTGGAATCACAATGGATGTAAATAAGCTCTCTAAATTTGTTTTACTGCTTACATCGAAATATCTGTATATCTGTACTCATTGTAATCCTTCAAACATATGATTTTGATTTGGTCTTGATTTTACAGGATCTCGTCACAGTTCATCATGAGGTAACGTAATAAATAATGCAATGGACCCCAAAATAAACAAAGGGAGCAAAGATCATCTGGATCGACTTCACAATATATAATTCTCAACGACGTTCATTCAACTTTCCTTACAGATGGGTCACATTGCGTACTTTATGAAATACACGAATGAGCATTTTATTTTCCGTGATGGAGCGAATCCTGGATTTCACGAGGCAATCGGAGATGCTTTGGCTCTGGCTGTGACCACGCCAAAACATTTACAATGCGCCCTTGGTCTTCATCTCGGCCTGGAAATTGACTGTCAAGAAAAGCGACCAACTAAAAATGCTGAGAGAGCCGTCACAGAGACGGACATTAATTTCCTTTACATCATGGCACTTCAAAAGGTACTATAGTAGCTTACTAGATTAGGTACCCCATGTCAAATTTCAATCTCCTTCCCATGCTTATTTATCGTTAGTTATTTAGAACAACAAAATGTAAATGGATAGGTATATGTATATTTGCAATTCTACGTGTGCAGATTGTCTTCTTTCCGTTTGCCATTTCAATGGATCAATGGCGTTGGGAAGTGTTTGAAGGGACACTCAAGGAAGAGAACTACAATCGACGGTGGTGGGAGTTGAGGAAAGAGAATCAAGGGATCACTCCGCCAACCGAAAGGAATGATACTTCTTTTGACCCAGCTGCCAAATATCACATCGTGGCCAATGTGGAGTACATTCGATATTTCATCAGTCACATTCTCCAGTTCCAATTCTACGAGGCCATGTGCATCGCAGCTGGGGAGTACAATCCAAATGATACCAACTCAAAACCGCTCTACCAGTGTGACTTTGCTGGAAATAAGGATGCAGGGAAACTTCTTGGGTATGTACGATATATATTAAGATATTATAATCAATCAACATTTCATTGGGGAAAATTCTCTAAGCTCTCACAGGCTTTCCGGTAGATTCTAAATAGTGCATAACTGCACACAGATTTACAGATAGATGTTTTAATATTTATTATTTTTCTGTGTACACATTTATATTTAAATGTACAGGGACATGATGGCACTTGGATTTTCCAAAGCTTGGCCTGATGCATTGCAATTGATTACAAATAGTCGTTCAATGTCCGTCAATTCACTCCTCAATTATTTCCAACCCCTTCTCGAGCTATTTGACAGGGAATTGACGGCAGCAGGGGAAGAAGATTGTTTTGGACGTCCGTCTTTATATACTCTAAAATCATTTTTTCTACTTGCACTTTTCATTTTCATCCCAATCATTAATAAGAAAAACTTTTGTGATGTGTATTATTGTATAAATGTTACAGGAGATTGTCAGGGGATGGCAGCCGATTACTTGAGTGGACATTATGAACGTACAGCCTCACAATGGTGCAGGAAAGTGTCTGAGGCGGACTGGGCTTACAATACAGATTTGAATAATATCACTGCTGAAGAACAAAGCAATTCCGCCAATATCGCGTACTCAAATTTCATACTTGAAGAATGGTCAGCGAATATCAGTCAATTTGAGTACGAGTCTTTTGATGATTCTGATTTGACGAAACGACAACTCGTTTTCTTAAATGCAATTGGGATCTCTGCACTCTCTGGAGAGGATTTACAAAAAGTTTGTCCACTCTCATTAATTGAGCAATTAAATGCTTATATTTTTTATTATTCAAAATCTGATAAATTGAGAGTGACCTGTGACTTTTTTTTACAACGAGAATTTTTCTATTTTTTTTTTTTTTAAGTACAATCAAGTTTTGTCAGCCATGACAAAGATTTATGGAAATGGAAAAATTTGTCCATTTAATAGACAAAATTGTAATGTGGAAACGGAAGGTCTTTCCTTGGATCCAGGTTAATTCATTTAATTTCTTAAATTCAACTGAATGAACAATATCTTTACAATTCGTTAATTTTAGTTGCTATTTTTGACTGTGCATTTTTAACGTAATTTAATTATTTAATAAATTTTTCCCCAGATCTGGAGGACATCATTGCCAAGTCTGAGAATTGGGAGGAATTAGTGTACGCTTGGCAAGGTTGGAGGAATGTTTCAGGGAAGGAGATCCGATCACTCTACCAAGAATATGTACAACTTTCAAATAAAGCTGCCAAACTTAACGGTATAATAGATGACCAATTAGCTACAAATAATGATTCCTCATTACTCATTGAATACAAACACGAGAAATTTAATTAGTTTTTGAATTCGTGTGGGAAAGTTGAATGTTGATATTTGAAATGTACCTACGATATAATATCTATATTTACTATTTACCTAATAATGGGAATATAGGATATGAGAATATGGGAGACTTTTGGTTACTTCAGTATGAATCGGAAAATTTCCGCGAGGAAGTGGCTGTCATGTATGACACGGTCAAGCCTTTATTTGAAGAACTTCATGCGTACATCCGGCACCGACTCCGGGCAATTTACCCACAAATCCAAGCAAATGCTCCCATTCCAGCTCACGTACTCGGGAACATGTGGTCACAAACATGGGAGAATGTTTATACGAAAGTGTTGCCCTATGAAGGCTTCCCTTCATTTGATATTACGGATGTCCTCAAAGAGGTCTGCTCATTTTTGTACTCTCTTCACATATTCGATTATTCTATGTACAGATACATTCATTCAATCTAGATTTTCATTTACCAGTGATTCAGCGTGAATCGAATCACTTCTAAAAACTAAAACAAATGATCGATGCATTCTCTATAATATATTCTGTTTGCATTTGTATTTTTATAGAAATTCAAACCTGATTTACAAGGGATTCGAGACATGTTCTGGGTGGCCGATGATTTTTTCGTATCCACTGGCCTGGCCAATGTCTCAGTTGCATATGGAGATAGAGCCATGATTATTAAACCAGAAAATAAAAGCGCCGTCTGCCATGCCAGGTTTACTTTCGTTTATATAGATGAAGAAGAATTATTATTATTATTATTATTATTCCTGCCAAGTACTAAATATATGTAATTCCAACTATTTATTAAATTGTTTGTTCTTTCCAAAATTTACAGTGCATGGGACTTTTGTACGGGGGAAGATTACAGGTTAGTGTTAGAGTTAGACAAAGGAAATGAATTCACATCATCTTTGGCTTTATGCTGGAGAAACTAAAGGAAAATATTGAGGTTTATGTATTAATATTAATATTAATCTTGACTTTCTTTTCCCTTTTCATTTTATGTGTATACAGAATTAAAATGTGCACAAATGTGGACATGGAGGATTTCATTACGATTCATCACGAGGTATTTTTTGTCACTTTCTCCCAACGAATAACTTTTACTATGGTCAGTGAAATCATGCTTTTCCCTAATGGAAATGGACTTCCTTTGGTTTGTTTTAGCTTGGGCATATTCAGTATGACATGATGTACAAAGATTTACCCATTACTTTGAGAGAAGGAGCCAATCCGTAAGCACAGCCATTTTAATTTTATTTATTCACATTTTCCTTCATATGTATATGTAAAATAAACGAGGGCGTTGATTTGAATGTGCGATGACGATGATTCCATTTTGTCCAGGGGTTTTCATGAGGCAATCGGGGATGTTATTGCACTCTCAGTTGCAAATCCCAAACATATGGTGAAAATCGGGTTTCTCAATAACACAACGCCGTCCAATGAATCCACAATCAATTATTTGATGAAAATGGCCTTAGACAAAGTACGTAATATATACTTACGTATTCCGTCATTACGTATATAACAAAGCAGCGAGCTTATTCCTGCTGTTCAAAGTCTATGCTATTGCCGCATTAGTCGTTAATGGAATTTATATTGTGTTTTTAAAGGTGGCCTTTTTACCTTTCGGTTACCTAATCGATTCGTACAGGTGGAAGATTTTCAGTGGAGAAATTAATTCAACAAATCTCGAGTACAGTTGGCTTAAAATGAGGTGAGAATTTATTGTATTAATGAGTAAAAATGTCTACATTATTTGTACTCCAAATTCTTATTAAATATCATAATATAATATAATATAATATACGATTGAAAATTGTACAGGAATGAATTCCAAGGGATTACACCGCCAGTGAAACGAAGTGAAGCGGATTTTGATGCTGGAGCTAAATATCACGTTCCAGCGGATACGCCGTAATTTTCAATTCTATCTACACAAATTTTAAATTCATCATAAAATGATGTGCATACAATTTGTATTTGATATAAATTTCATGTGATATCAAAATCAACTAATTCTCATATCAATTTTCTATATATAGGTACATTCGCTACTTCGTCAGTTACATTCTTCAATTTCAAGTGCATAAAGTACTGTGTGAGGCTGCTGGTGAATTGGAAACCAATCAGTTACACGAATGTGACATTTACAAAAATGCGGCTGCAGGATTAAAATTCAAGTAAATTATTCATTTTTACGTTCTTTCAGTATTTTGAATTTGTATTTATATATTAAAATTTCCTGTACTAAAGTTCTATTTCTTTTTCTATTTCGATAGGCAAATCCTCCAATCTGGAGCATCAAAGAACTGGAAGGTTCTGTTGAATGAAATGACGGGCAGTCCAGATTTGGATGCCACGGCTTTGCTCCAGTATTTCCAACCATTACAAAATTTCCTGGAGTCGCAAAGACAAAGTCTTGGTTATCCCCTGGGATGGAATAACAACGCCTTTGAAGATTTCTATGAACACAGTACATAAATATTTCATAATATTTAAGAAGCGAATTTAATGAAAATCTTTGTAGATACTCTTCATTCGCTCTGCACACATTTTAATTACGTTACCAAGGAATACAAATTGAAAGTTGTACATTTCCATAATAAAATATTAGACATCTACCCGTTCATCAAGCCTTTTTTCTTATCAATCCAATTTTAACTTGGATTGGGTCGGTAACATAACGCAAGTCAATTTTAAATTCCCCTATAAATCAGTAATGTAAACAAAAATTCTGATTCTCCAGGAAAATGAATAAACATTACAATTTGAATTTACAATAAACCATAACAAAGTTTTTCCTGTGATTCACTGCATATCTGCGTGTTTTAATATTCTGTCAGAGTATTGGCGTCTCAAAGGGACAAAAAAACCTTTGACGGGAAAAGACAACCTATAAAAATGTGTCAGGAAAATTCCCAGTAGCTTTAACTAAACAGAAGTGCGTGCGTCCGTCCGTGTGCGTGTGGATAAAACCATTATTATATCTGTTGGCTATATTCGTAAATTTGAAAATAAATCACAACCCCCCAAAAAGTTCAAAATTCCAAATGGTATTTACATTTAATAGTTTAAGTTCGACACTAAAATCAAAAACAATTCCAAAGGTTGATAGAGAAAATCAAAATTATGTCCCGACTACAAAATTCCTGGGTGACACAAATATCGGATTTCAAAAACGGTTAGCTGAATCAAATTCCAAAACACAGTCATCCATGTCCACCCCCACCATTTTAGAGTCCTCCATGTCAAGTGCCAACACGGATTTACCATCCTCTCGAGGTTCACGTTCACACCTTTCACATAATGTAAAACATTTCATTTTGCCCCTTCATAATTTCCATGCCACATTTTGGAATTTGCATAAATAAACATATAATAATAATAATAATAATAATGATCAAGGGTTTTTATTGATGAATATATAGTTGAGAATAAAGAAGATACAGGATCCGAATTGTCCCAGTATGTCGAGTATCCCGATTCAATATTTTTATCCGGAACCCACTAGACAGATAAATATAGAAGGAGATCCAGATTCGGCTATGAGTCAAATCAAAGTACAGACCACTCGCTCAAAATTACCTTTTGAAGCTCCATCAAATTTAGACAATGACGTCTCTGCGAGTTCAATCATAATAACACAAGAAAATCATCGGAACAAAGAGGAGACGGGCATTTCAACACCCAAAACATTGTGGCAGAAAATTAAAAACGTTTTGTCTTTCAAACACGGCACAAAAACAAAGAAAGAAAAGTCCGTAGATGAAAACCTTGTTCAAGCCTTGAACAATAATGATGATGATAATATTATTATTTGTAGTAACTTATTGGCGACAGACTCGAAATTCCAGCTCAAACTCCGAGTCAAAGGAGGAGCCGGAACATTGCCCAAAAAATCCCACACAGTATCCGATATCAATGAAAATGTCATCAAAGGAGAGACGGAACTACACAAATATTTAATGTCCACGGTGACACCAGAACCAACAATAAATCATTTGACTAATAAAATGAGATGTAACGGACACGGCAACAATAATCACATGAAATCACACTCAAAATCAAACGTGGTGATTGTGGCTTATGGCGTTCAGTACGTGCAAACTCCACATGGTCACAGTCACAGTTTCAGTCATCGTACAGCAGAGAATGCATATCCACAGTTCCAAGTGATGGAGAAAGAGAAAGAGAACAAGTCCAAGCATAATTTGCACAAAGACACGATGAAATTACATTTGCAACTCAAACTCAAGCCTAGGGACGACGACGACTCATCCCTCCATGATAATGATAATGATAATACAAGCTCCGTTTTTGCACATCCTCACGAGGACCCGAGACGATTCCTGGAGAACTTCAAACAAGCTGTCCATCAGCAACAAGAGCAGAGTCAAATTAAGCGGAAAAGACGTGTCTTGATTCCACGACTATACAAGATCAGAGAAGGACAAGAAATGATGCAATTTACAAAATGTACGAAATTCAATTCAACACCAAATAATCTCGAAGGAAAAAATGAAACAGAGGAAACCACTTCCGATGATGAGAATGATGAAGACGACGAAAATTTCCCGCTTGTAGAAGAAATTGACGACGACGATGAAATCCCGGGAGAACAAGAGGACGATGAGATTTGTACGGAGGAAATTGAAATCATGGAAAGTCATTCGTCGGGTATTCAAACATGTGAAGAAAGGAAAACACACTACAAAAATAGAGGAATGTCTCACAAAGCTGACGATGCTGATGAAGCTGAAGATAACGAAGAAGAGGAAGAAAAAGACGAAGATGATGAAGAGCCTCAAAGGCCGTTTACTTATAACTGTCAAAACAATAATCTTCTGAAGAAACCTGAAAAACCCGATAGAAAGGACGAGACGAGAGAAAAAAACAAGTCCAAAACAAAAGTTGTTGTTTCAGATTGGAATGCAAACATACATTTAAATATTCAGAAATCAACTACATTGAATTATCAAGTTGTGACAATGGAAACGAAACCTGAAGACTCCCTACAGCGACGACAAGAGGAAGGAAGAACAGGAAAGAAATCTACTATGGAAAATAGTTTGAATTTGAAATTGAAATTGAATCGTCATGCTACAAATGTGATTGGACTCGATAATTCCATTCATATGAAAAGGTTGAAGAGTAAAGCGGGTTGTAATAAACTGAAGAAGGAGGAGGAGGAATTGCCACAAGGACCCCAAATCCCCGTCCTCGTCACCGGTTGGGATGTGAGTGAGAATGAACCTTTCCCTGAAGGGAAAGAAGGGATCCCATTTAGAAATATGAGCCAGGACGAAGCCTTCACGCGACGAGCGGAAGGTGTGATAATCGATGCTTTCCATGAAACCGTCAAATTTGGGCAACCATCAATTCATAATTGTAATAATCCTGCTGCTGCTGTGAAGGCTCGAGTCCCTCAACCTCAACACATTACAAGCCTAAGGAGTAAACGGAAAGAGATGAAAAGAGACAAAGGAAATGTGGTGGATAAAATAACAGGAGGAGGAGGGATGAGGAAAACAATTAAAATTAAAGGAATAAACAATCCTATGGTGGCTAGACAGCGTGTGATTGTGACAGAGAATCAGAAGGAATATATCATCATCAGTCCCGATCAATTCCAAGAACTTGGACTAAATCATTACAATGATAATGATAATGATTTTGATAATAATTTAATGATGGATGAGGAAACTATGGATTCAATAAGTCGGAAGGATTTCCTTCGAGAGAATGCTGTGAAAATAGCCAGACTGGAAGCCACATTACATCAACCGCCCAGATATGTGGATGATCGATTCGGAACAAAACATTTATACATTCCATCCGGCTATCATTCCCAATATGTGACGAAAAAAGGTTATGGACAAACGCCCAAGTACCTTGCAAACATTAAAAAACAATTAACATCACAAAAAGTCGTGGTTCAAACATCCCGGGGATCCGCCCTTTTCAATTTAGCTTGACCACAAGATTCAAATATGGCGTTCATAAGCACAACAACAATCGAATGAATAAATGAATGTACATATTTTCAAATCGAATCTGCTCGGCTCGACGTATACATATAGATTTCTTCCTATTTTTTGCATTAAATTAATTATATTCTCGACTGTGTTAGCCCATCCCACAACCACTCGCCTCGGTCAGTAGCACACGAGAGAATGCATTCGATATATATATTTCCGTCCTGATTTAGTAAAATTTGTATTCATCCCCCGATTCAAGTTGAATGTTTTGAAAACAAATCCGTCTCTGAATGCTTCCTCAAACCCAACTGTGTGGGTCAACAACAACAACAAGAAGCTACGTTTTTTTATCATTCGAAACATCAATAATAATTTATTGATTGAAAATTGACAATTGTAATAGACATTAGTAGTGTTCATGGGGGTACACGCCAGTATACAAATACTGTTCCCAATCTAGCACGATAAATAAAGTTGAATTGAATTGAATTCAAATTCAATTACCTTTCAATGTTTATAGAATTTTATGCCTTCGGAGACGATCGTACATAATAATTAATTTAAGGGGATCCTCCGAGATTACGACGAAAAAAAAGTGCTCAGTTTTTTTAATTTAATTTTTTTGTATACATATTTTTCATCTTCTCCACATGCAATAAATAATTAAAAAATGGAGACTCGTCCATTAAAGCACTTATTTGTAGTCGTCCTCACCTGCTCTAATATTCTCGTAGGACTTTCCTTGGCCGGATTAAATCAAGATAAAGAAGCCAAAGAATATCTGGCAGTATTAGAAGAAGCTCACTCAGAACAATGTAACCGAATGGTTGAAAGTCATTGGCAGTTTGTGACCAACATGACACCTTCAAATGAAAAGAGATTTGTAATTTACGATTGTAATTTGTAATGTTTATGCCCCACACATACATGATTTAACTTGGAATTTTTACATTTGTCAGCCACAGCAAATATATATACAGATATATGATTCAACTCGATCTGCGTCGATTTCCTCTCATTTCCAATCAATTCCCGTGTTATCGCAAGTGTATATTTTCCCCCATCATTAATTGCAGGTGGACGCTCAAAATCAGATGCAGGTGTTCCAAAGAGGGATTCAAAAACATTTGAGGGAATACTTTCCGGATTGGAGAGAGACTGTTCACGATCCCCATTCCCGCAAAGAGATCAAATATCTTTGAATCAGAGGACCTGGAAATATGAGCAAGGAAACAAGTGATTACGTAATATTCCAAATAAAACAATCATCATATTATTATGTGTTTTATACAATAAGTTGTTCGATCAATAATAATTCTATTTGCTCCTCCACATAATTTGTCTGATAATTTATATACATATATGTATAGTTGACTGAATTGCGATCCAAAATTGAGTCCAAGTACTCGGATGCCAAACTATGCAAACTTGGGAGTGGGACGGCTCCCAACTGTCAATTGCTCAATTTGAGTCCAGGTAAGTATATATACCACAGCCGTCATTTGCATGTGACATGTGTAATTTCTTGGACGAGGAGAGTCCAAGTCCAAGCTTCCTATAAAATAATCACATTTTTTAAGCCCGAATTTTGAAAATGTTCACTCCAATTATTATGCAGCCGTGACAGACATATTATCCAATTCTCAAGACTCGGAGGAACTGGCGTATTATTTTACCACCTGGCATGGTAATAACAAGTAGTGGATTTCCCCACACAAAGTACTGTATTTCAATTAAAAGTACCCTAAGTTTACTTTCCCATCTGTATGGATATAGATGTGATGTCCGAAAGAATATCGGTAGTGGAATACAAAAAATACACGGATCTCTTGAATCAATATGCCCAAGCAAATGGTATGAATCAAAAAATGTTCATTCTGGAAATAATTCAATGCTGTGTACTTGGGTGTAGTGTACTGGATTTTGGAGAAGAAAAAGAATTTTCTAAATGGGATTTCTCTGATTGAAAATATATACATATATCTTATATATATATATGTATATAGGGTTCAAGCATGTGGTGGCATAATATTCGGATATGTACGATGAAGGGACTCCGACATGGACCACAGACAAATTCCAGGATGACATGCTCGAGCTTTGGGAAGAAATCAGACCCCAATATGAGAAACTCCATGCTTTCGTTCGAATGAAGTTGAGAAAGGATCCGGGCTATGCGGAAATAATCCCAAAGAATGGTCCAATACCATTTCACTTGACGGGGAATATGTGGGGTCAATCCTGGTCTGCTTTGTACGATCGAACTGCACCCTACCCAAACGCACCCACCTTGGATTCCACCACCATCATGAAAAAACAAGGCTACACTGTCAAGCAAATGTTTCAAGTTGCCAATGAATTCTTTGTCGATTTGGGACTTGAACCCGCCACAGAGACTTTCTGGAAGAAAAGTATGTTGGAGAAACCTAACGATCATCGTGACGTTCAGTGTCATGCCACTGCTGAGGATTTTTGCAAAGGAGTAGGAAATGACGATTTTAGGTACTTATATGTACATCACAATGGATAATAATAGTTCATTTCCTTTTTACATATAAGATATTCATGTCTCAAAATCCCTAAACGACAATTTACATTAAACTCTGCTCATTAACTTTTTAATTGTGATTAGAATTAAAATGTGCGCATCCGTGGGTCAAAATGATCTTGTCGTAATTCACCACGAAGTAAATTGAGGAAAAAAGATATGTACACATAATTCAAATATGTATATAGTTAGATTTTTGCTTCAAATTAAATCTCATTGTTGACATTATTATTTTGTATGAGAATGGAAATATATGTATGTATATTGATAATTTGTTCTAGTTTGGACACATTCAGTACTTTATGCAATTTACAAATCAGCATTTGACATTTCGTGATGCCGCCAATCCGGGTTTTCATGAAGCCGTTGGGGATGCAATTGCTCTGGCTGTTTTAACACCCAAACATCTTGAGTGTGTTCTCAAATTTGATATGGGCTTGGGTTTTGATTGTAATCGTACAGAACAGGTCAAAACGGAATTAACCGAGACGGACATCAACTTTTTGTTCCTCACAGCATTACGAAAAGTAAATTCTCTCCTTCTCTCTTCCTCTATATATTTTCTATAAGTATTATTTTCAATTCCCATTTGCATTTTTGTATTAAAAAATATACAAGTTTTGTTCAAATGTATATATCGTATTCAATCTGCTTTTTGTTTATAGCTCACCGTCTTTGCATTTGGAATTTCCATGGAACATTGGCGATGGCAAATAACGGATGGTCGGATTCCAGAATCCGAATGGAATCGGAAATGGTGGGAGATTAGACTGCAGAATCAAGGACTTGTTCCACCCAAACCGAGAACACAAAAAGAAGGGCTGGATGCCGCTGCCAAATTCCATATCCCAGCTAATATTGAATACATTCGATATTTCATTGCCAGCATTTTTCAGTTTCAATTCTATGAAGCCATGTGCATTGCATCTGGAGAATATGATCAGGAAAATCCCGATTCCAAACCACTGTACCAATGTGACTTTTCTGGGAGCAAAGAGGCTGGACGAAAACTCGGGTGATCACAATAAATACTACATAAAATATAAACTCATTTCCGGTTTCTATATACTATTTGAAATACTAACGATAAGTAGTCCCGGATAATGTGTATTTTTACAAATTATAAATGCATGTATAATGCGCTTTTGAATGAATTTCGACATGCAGGGAGATGCTTAAACTGGGATTCAGTGAGCCCTGGCCTGTGGCCCTTAAGGAACTCGTTGGCAGCGGGAAAATGGATATCAGTTCTGTCGTCAAGTATTTCAAACCTTTAATGGACTTTATCGACAAAGAATTGGCAGCGAATGGGGAAACAGCTGGGTGGACCGATTAATTTAACGGATTAAACATATTTATAATGACGGGGCATGTCCAGATGGAGAATCCTCGACTCACACTGTGTATATTATATATTAAATACCTATACGAGAATCCTTTCTTTTACTTTCCTCATTTGGTTTGCTAATAAAAATACACATATAATTTTACTATCGTACAAAAAAGTTGGAAACAGATAGAAAGCTTCGAGTGTTTTGATTATATTATGATGAAGATAAACGATGAGAATTTATTATTATTACTGCTAAAATATCTCCGGTGCATATGTTGACACGCACTGATCTTTTAGACAGATATGTACGATAAAATGGTTTATTTCGTACATTTAGTCAAGAAGTTAATTGAGTGTGTTTCTGTTTACGCAATAAAACTATACTCACTCAGGAAAACATGCATGATTTTGTTATTATATAATTACAATGACTGAAACAATAACACACGTCTTTAGTCACTCCTTATCAAATCAAGTATTTAATGCATACTATTTATGTGTGTTTAGTTTCGTTTACTCATTTCCTTCCTCTCAACTTAACATATGTTTACCATTAATTAAGATTACATAAATATAATGACATAAGTTGTTGACTTCAATAGGTTAACTACATTTATCATTCTCACGTATAGTACAATAAGTCAACAATAGTGATTTACAATGTAAATTATGTAAATTTTACATAATTTACTTCGTAGACATCCACAAATCAGAGATGATGTCAAGAATTGGGAATGCGAAAGTATAAAGCACTGCTTTATACTGCTTTAAAAGCAGTAAGCAAGAAAGAGACAGTACATGTATATCGTATATGTCGTATATACGTTTTCTGTCATCTCTGGAAATTAGTAAATTGTATTTCATTTTAAAAAATTCATGGTGCATAATAGCGAACATTCGTGAATTGTAAATGTAAGATCCATTCACTCGCCTTTGTTTTACTGTAAAACGTTTACACTGTAATGAACAGACTTGCCTCTGAATACCTATTTTATATCGTATACAAAATTTTGACGAGACAATTCTTCCGAAATATACTTACGCGAGTTTGACAAAATGAGAGGATTAATCAAGCACGGAAAAGAATAATCATACTAAATGAAATGACAAATGAAAATGACAATTAAAACACGGTTGGATGACCTCGCGTTGAGAGAATTATTATTATTATCAATAAACTATTTTTGTAAGTATATGTATACACTGTACAGTATGTACAATACGAAACAGATGACTGATTATCTGATTATCAACCGTCCCATACGATTGATTGACCCCACAATAAGTCAAGTATGTTTTTATATAGGTATCACAAATTATTCAAGATTTTCAAGCATCTCCCGTGATATTCAATTAAAAAATAACATGCGAGAGAATGAACTTGATTTTTCAATCGAATTATACGTATTCCGTCCTTATAATCATGCATCCTATTCCAAAATCACCACACAATCACAATCATCCACATTTTCATACGCATTCAATATATCTTCTACAGAGTATATTCACACAAATTCAATTTGGGAGTCAATCACCCGGTCGATCATCTGGTGCTGTGGTGGTGATTGGAATCGGTCATTTATTCCCTTATCATTGTTTTGTTCTGTTGTTTTTTTAATTTTGAACAAATTCACATATATACGCAAAGGCAGAGGTTATGGAATTATGCTTCACTCACCGCAACTAATGCCAATCACGCAAAGTCATTACAAATATACCTATATTTAACTCTGGGACGAAGAGTACATTCTAATTTAACAGTAGCAATGGGCATGTATTTTGTCAGCTATTATATTTCTTCTATTTGTATAGTTTGTATAGATATAGTTAGTGAAATGTACCAAAAAGCAAAGGCTGAGACATCATTATCATGATGCAATGCAACACTCGAACAAATACGTACATAGATACACTTATGCAGATGAGTTATTAATGAGCTCGAGATAATTTTGTGTGCACTAAATATTGAACATTTTATGTTACATATGTTCATGTCTGTGGGAAGATTGTACATACAGTCAACTGTATATAACCTAACAGTGCATACTCGTCGAAACACTCGAAAGAATATTGAGGAACAAGAGAGAGAAAGAGAGAGAGAGAGAGAGAGAGAGAGAGAGAGAGAGAGAGAATGGAAAATCATCATAAGGTTCAAAATACAGAGTCGACTGAATATACCCATTGCATACAATTACAATTTCTTTTAGTCTCAAGTTGGGATTTGATTGCGTATGAGAGTGTCCAGAGATCTCCTCAGCTTTTCTCTCTAAACTATAATAATATAATCAATAACAAAAGTTTGAGTTCCAATAAGGAAAAAACGAGAATTAGAAAGTGCGGATTGTGGATTTCAGAGTCCCTTCTGAATCCTATACATTTTATTTCTAATAGTTAATATTATAGTAAAATATCGCTCAGAGAAATGAGAAGGAAGGCTCAAAATATGGGTTTACTCCGTTTTTCGGTGTTTTCTTTGGTGGTTTCCTCATATTTGATATTGTGCACTGTGGCTAAACCAGCTGTGGAGGATCCTCTCGTTTTTGAAGGGGATGTGGATGAAGTTGTGGACATTCGGGATTTGTTCATTGAAAGTGTGGATGATGAGGATGGGGCTATTGCATTTCTACAAGAATTGGAAACAAATTATTCAACGGCTTGTACTAAACAAGTAACTGCACGATGGAACTACGTCACGAATGTCACTGCTCAAACGGAACAAGAGTCGGTACGTTTTGAGTTTTTTTCCTCATTTTTTCGTCCTGATAAATATTTGTATTATTTATTCCTCATTATTAACTTCAATGTTCATATGAATATTGAATATACTGAACATTTAGAATGACGCGACGACCGAGTTTTTAAACTACCAAGCGGAAGTTCAAGCTCTAATCAAGGGAAACTTCCCAGATTGGCCTTCATTCTCGAATCCTCATGTCCGACGAGAATTTCAATTTCTGGCTATAACAGGACCCGGTGATATGAAAAAAGAAGACATTGCAGAGGTACAAATTGTGACTTTCACATTATTTGTAAATTACTATTGAGACATATGTAACTTTGAAGAGTTTCAACATTTCTTTGTTTTTTCTGTGTGTGCGTGTGTGTAAAAGATGATCAAAGTCGGTTCCAAAATGGAGTCTGCCTATGCAGTAGCCAAAGTTTGTGAGTACAATAGCAGCAATTCATTGAATTGTACTAAATTGAGTCTGGAACCGGAATTGACAGAGAAGCTCAAGTCGGAGACGAATTTTGACAAGTTGGCATATTACTGGACTGCCTGGCACGATGAAATGAATAAAGCGGTTAAAACTTCCGAGTACAAAAGATTCATCGAGCTCCAAAATGAATTGGCCAAAGCCAACGGTAAGCAAACAAATTTCATCTCATTGTACGTACATCTATGTATAGGTACATTTACATTTTACAGGTAACATCAAGATATCATTCTCATTCTCATACAATCATAAATTCAATTACAATTGACCAGGCTATGCGAACATGGGAGATTTTTGGGCTGCAGCTTATGATGACGGTTCAGCAGACTGGAATGCTAGGAAATTTGAAGACGAAATGTTGAGTATTTGGGAAGATTTGAGACCATTTTACAACAAATTACACGCCTACGTTCGAATGAAGTTGAGGAAGGATCCGCTGTATGAGAATCGAATCAGTAAATTCGGTTATCTCCCGGCCAATTTGATGGGGAATATGTGGGCTCAAGATTGGACGTCTTTGGATAGTACAACCAAACCCTTCCCAAATGCTCCGACGCTGGATGCCACAGAGCAAATGAAAAAACAAAATTACACGGCACACAAAATGTTTGAAGTGGCAAATGATTTCTTCAAGGACCTCGGACTTTTAGAAATGACTCCGACATTTTGGAATAAAAGTATGATTGAGAAACCAACGGACCGTGACGTCGTCTGTCATGCTTCCGCTGAAGATTTCTGTGCGGGGAAAGGAAATACGGATTTCAGGTATAAACTCATCAAAGTCATCAAGCACACAGCCTTCAAAAAATTCCCCCCACACAAAAAAACTATGAACAGTAATAGTTTTAAAATATTCATGCTATATTTTTAGAATCAAAATGTGTACTGAAGTGAATCAAGATCATCTCGTCACTGTTCATCACGAGGTTCAATCATTCACATTTCACATCTACATGTTTTTGTCAATAATGAAAATGATCTCTCAAATGTCAAATGACATGTTGAAACAATGTTATTATTATTATTTTGGTTTTGTAGATGGGTCACATTGAATATTTCATGCAATATACAAATGAACATTTAACTTTCCGTGATGGAGCGAATCCTGGATTTCATGAGGCCATCGGAGATGCTTTGGCTCTGGCTGTGACCACGCCAAAACATTTACAATGCGTCCTTGGTTTCCCACTTGGTCTGGAAATCGATTGTAATAAAACGAAGCAGGAAAAGGCAAAAGTTTCTGAGACGGATATCAATTTTTTGTACTACATGGGACTCCAAAAAGTAACAACTGAACTACAACATTACACAATACTCAAATAATTCCT
>JAIUND010002294.1:0-23712 GCA_034699125.1 Gisinianus flammeolus
ACACAGTTTTACGATGAGCCTCAAACTCAAACTCTCAAACGAGCCCTAGAAAAACCTCATCATTTTTTATGGTTTCTCTCTCTCTCTCTCTCTCTCACTCTCTCATGTCCAATCCTAATTCTTATTTCATACCTATTCCTATTCCTGTACCCAAACACACAGACAGAAGAGACACACACACAGTACAATGAAAACTATCTTATTTTATTGGAAAAGTAATAAGGATCAAAGTAATAAAACTATTTTCATCATACACCTCTCACTCCAAACAAGTCCAAAAGGAAACACGGAGAATTTCTCTCTGGGTCTAACGATAAGTTTAAATTTGAGTTTGAGCCTGCAGTAGTCAGTGAAATCTATAGCACAGTTTGTATATACTCTGCCTGTTAAGTCTGTAAAGTACTCAAACTCTAGTCAAACTCCTCACCATTGTTTTTTTTATCCTGGTGGTTGCTCTCACTCACTTGGCTACCAAAAAGAGATTTTTTTTCTTCTTCACTTGTTTTTTTCTAGCTAGCTCGACTAATTATCTAGCTGCCAACAAATATGTTAACTGGATCCATCACACCACTACAAATACAAAAAAACATGGACATTTAAATATTGTTTACCAAGAAATCCCACTAGAGACAGACAGACAGACAAACACACACACAGCAAATTAACAAAACAAACTCTTAATTCCTTTCCACTATAGGCAAAGTGAGTGAGCGAGAGAGAGGGAGAGAGAGAGAGTTTGAGCCGTGACTTCACTCCCATTCCAATCATTCACACCATCTTCAACAACTCTAATCATCCATTTGCATTCAATCTAGTCCACCGGTTGTACATATGATTTGTAGTGGTGTGGTGTGTCATTCTTTGTGTACACACATCACACTAATTTCCATTCAAATCTCTACCATTAGCCATTAACAATCCCAGCCAACGACTAAAGAACACTCGGCATTCATTTTTTTTAAATATATACTCGCCCGAATCAATTCCACTCGTTCCATTTCGGAACGAGTGGAAATGAAGGATGAAAAAAACATGAGGGTTTACATACAGTATAAAGTACAAAGGCGGTGGGGAAATGCGGAGCCTTAAATGGTATCTGTAGATATTTTTGATGGTGGGTATTCCAATTTGGAATCGGATTTGAAACTGGACTAAATAATGATGAGGTTTAATCATAATTACAATAATAAGAAGGAAGTTAAAAGGAGGAAATTTGTAGTTGTTGTGTTGGGGGTTTTGGGCTTTGGGAAAAGAGAGCAAGAGACGAGAGAGAGAGAGAGAGAGAGAGAGAGAAGCGCGTCGTTTGTGTTGCTGTTGTTTGGTGTTTTGTGTTCAACTCTCAACTCAACCGACCATCAGATTGATTGTAAATACTGGGTTAGGTACAAGATAAATATGATATAGCTTCACGAGACTCTGTTTTTCCCAAACACCACACCACTACATATACATCAGTCCATCAGTGCACCTTGTAACTTGTAATACAGATACCTTCATCGATTCCTTTTATCATCCCTCTTTCTCTCTCTCTCTCTCTCTCTCTACATATCTGTAGTAGCGCAGAATTCAAATGGAAAATTATTATTATGGTTAAACATTTTTTACTGTTTTACCTCTGCTCTCTCTCTGTCTCTCTCTCTCCTTCTTCTTCTCTTTTTCTCTTACTTCGCCCACCCGAAGCATGAAAAGCCCAAGTTAATGTGGAAGCTGAACTGAAGGAGAGACTCGGTGGTTTCCTCTCACTTTTTTCTATCCATGTCTCTCTCTCTCTCTCTTTACTTCTGTTCACTCTGATTATTTGATTGGGCCCCGGTATTATTATTATTTGGTTGAGAAATTTTTTGGTTTGGTCAAACTCAAACTCAAACACCATTTAGACTCTCCATTCAATTTCCAATTGCAATGGTATTTTCATCATCATCATCATCTACTTATTATTATTATTTTACTCTCTTATGCATTGCATAAACGACTATAAGATACATATACACTTTCACATACACAACTTTACACACATATATACATTTTTTATTATGTAAAAACTAAATCATTTGGAATGCATTGCATCTCCTGTATTGGCTACTCTTCTTTTTTTTTCTTGGTTTTGAGAGAGTTAACCTGAAATATATTGCATTGAGATTTCTTTGTGTCTTTTGGATACAGATAAAAAGTGAGGAAAGGATTCTTTCTGTGTGGATATGTGAATACATTGTTGATGGAAAAATCAACCGACTCTCATTTTCATTTTCATTTTCATTTCCTTTCATTGTTGAGTTGCCAGGTTGATGGTTGATGGGGCCAGTTTCATCATTGCAATGCCAAAATTGCTGGTCTCTCTCTGGCTTATTGCTGATACACTTTTTTCCTCTTTCGTATATGTCTTATCTGTTCAAGTAAATAATGTAGTCTTCTGTATACATTTCACACAATTCACACACACACACACACACACACACACACACACACACACACAAACACACACTTGTAACATAATAAGAGTAAGAGGAGAGAGAGAGAGAGAGAGAGATTTCCTTCATTCCATCGCATTTCAGTCCGGATTCCCTCATGGCTCGCTCGCTCGCTCGTTTGTTATCTGGAAGGAAAAACATCAATCAGCGAGTTTTTCGATACAGATATTTTATTTGCGCAAGTGTTCCTTGTTCACTCTCATTCTGGTAATGGTCACATTCACATTGTATAGCAGCCACAGCCAGTCAGACTTCTTATTTAATTCAAAATCCAGTCACTCAGTCATTCACTGAGTATAAAGACTCTTGTTTTTTCCCCCATTCTCTATATGTATTGTGGTTATTGCCGTAATTGGCAGAATCTAGTAAAGACAAAGAGAGAGAGAGAGAGACAAGTGGACAAGAGTAAGATTAGAGCTGACATGAAAAAAATGTAGCAATAAAATAGAAGATGAGCAAGTTTTATTATGATAATATTGAAAGCAAGAATTTGTTTTTCTCTTCGAGTGAGAATGTGGTGTGATGTGTTTTCTTACTTATCGTATTATTATTTTGCGTATTGAGTATTTATACTTTATATAATTTTTGAAGCTGAAGTTGAATTCTGATGGACGGATTGTGAGTAAATTCGTTCAATTAGGATGAAGGAGGAGGTGGAAAGAAACTATGTGTAATAAAATGTGCTGTTAAGTGAATACAAGGCGAGCACGCATCTTCTCCATTTCATTTGATTGTTTGTTGGTTGGGTTGGTTGGTTGGTCGGTTGGTTACAAGAGTTGCAAAGTTAATCCTCAAGTTTTGCCGACATTTATATAAGACATTAATATCATTACACATGTATATGTATGTCTAGTGTTTTCTGTTTTGTCTTGTGCTCCTTGCTCGGTGACTTTTAAGAAGAATTTGGAATTTAGAAAAGCGAGAAAATACACAAGAAGTAGACAGACGCATAGAAATGTTGCCAAAGACAGAGAGAAACAGAGAGAAATAGAGAGAGAGAGAGAGAGAGATAAAAAATTGAAGTGAGCTTCTTTATTTGTTGACTATAGTTCAAGGCTATAATTTGTGAAAAAGTGAGTGAGTTGGGAGAAATTTGTAGACCCAGTTTTCCGTGGAAATTACCTGGTTTTTCATCTAATTCGTAAATCTTGTTGTTCATAATCTATGCAAAATTGTGGAAAAGTCGTCATCTCTCTCTCTCTCTCTCTCTCACTTGCTCTCTGGTACAAGTGGACGACTCCAGCTTACACACAATACTCACTCACTCACTTACACACATTGGAATATCTCAAAGATGAAGATGACCATTGAAATTGATATTGAAAAAGGTGAATTATTTATTAGACCAAGGAGTTGGCCTTACAAGGAATTTCCATAAGTACAGAAAATTTTCATGTTTTGACAAATGGTAGTCGAGGCGTACGAACTAGTTTGCCCTTTTTTTATGAAGTGGGCGCAGGTTCTTTTTATCAGTGAGAACATACACAAAAAGTGTGCATACACAAACAAACACACTCATGCGATATTCTATATACAATATTATGTATCAATGTAGATTTCTAGTAGGAATTCTCCCCAAAAAATTCTACCTTTTATGTCGACCATCATTCCCCGCTCACTTAATGAAATGAATCATAAATCTCTTTGTATTTCAATTTTTATTTTACTCACTTTGCTCACAATTTTCCACATAAATCCCCAGTTCAAATCGTATCAAATTGAATTTTATGTTCTGTTCAAGCCCAAAGGCCCCTTGTGATTTGCTCTCCTTCCTTCTTCTTCTTCGTCTTCTTCTCTTGTTTCTTGGTTTCCAAACGCCAAACGAAAGAGTGTAAATCGATACTTGTTTGTTGCACAAGCTCAAAGCGGATATTTAATAGGACGCCTTGAACTGACTTTTTCTAAATATTCAATTCAAATAGTAAGTATTTAGAAAGGAAGGAAAAACTAACGAAACGAAAGAGGGAAAAGAGATGAAATTCATAAGAAGTAGAAGTTTTTTTCTTTCCATAAAAACCACAGTAAAAACAAAATGTTTCTTATCTGACTTGACACGAACTCGTTCCCGTTGCTGGCTGCCAGAGAGTCAGAGAGTTTTAGACCTGAGCTATGGCTCATCCTCATTCTCATCTCATCATGATCAGACTTCTTCTCCTTCTTCTTCCTCTTTTTTCCTTCATCCACAAGCTCAGGACTCTTAATAAAAGATACCCAGTGAGTTTCTATACGTACATACTACACACACACACAGAAAGAAGAGAGATGCTTAATATGCTAAGTTCACCTGTTCTCTCTCTCTCTCTCTTGCTCTGTCTCTCCTTTGACATGGACTGCATGCATGTATAATCGTCAGTGAAATATTGTCTTGTTATGTATCAAGCGAGAATGGAGCGAGAGAGAGAGAGAGAGGGAAGAAAAAACGAATGAAAAGTGAGGAAAAAATTGAAGCAGATCGAGAGAGAGAGAGAGAGAGAGAGAGAGAGAGGGGAAGAAAAAGGCAAGGGGAAATGTTTCTTCTCTTGTTTCTTCTTTTCTTCCATTCATTTAACCATTCAATTCATGCGTAAATATCTACGACTAGGAAGGGAAAAAAGTCGTAGTTTGTGAGACGGTGGCTGCTCTGTCTGTTTCTGTTACTTCTTGATGTCACCTCGTATAAGTAGATATTGAAATGATCATAGAGGGAGGTCACACACACACACACACACATGAACGTATGTATGTAGAATGTAGGTATGGTGTGTGGTGTCAGTTCATTTGTCTTCAAAAGAAGCCACCCAGTGTAGATAAATGAATGTGGCACCTGGGAGACTCGATACACTAGAATTTCAGTTCTCTTTCTTGCTCTTTCTTTCTCTCTCTTGATCTTGCTCTGTCTATGTCTATGTCTGTTTGTATCGTATGGTGAGGTGAGGTGCGACCCATAGTGACAGACAACATCATAAAAATCCATATGAAGCTCAATTGTTTGTAACCATGTAGATGTGGACAGAAGACAGAAGAGAGCAAACGCATCTACAATTACAATCCACATACACCAAACTATACGTACACACACACGCATCCCACCACGCACCAAAAACACACAACACATTTATATGTATCTAGTCTAATGGAGATCGTAAAGTTTCTTCAGATGTAGGAAGAGATGGCCAAAGATAAGTCCATTCAATTCCATCCAGAGCGAAAAGAAAGAGACAACGGCCGAATGGATTTGACAAAAAAAAAATGAAAGAAAGAAAAAAACTTGCAAGTCAAAGCTTGAAGCTTGTCGTTCTTCGTCGTCGTCGTCGTCGTCGTCGTCGTCGTCTACCGGTCTTCTGCAGATCACCTGCATCCCCATCCCCATTATTACGCTAACTATTATTTTTATTATTAATAGTATTATTATTATTATTTGCATTTGCATTTGCATTGGGGGAAATGTTCACCATGTAAAAAAAAGTCCGTATGTACGGATGTATTTATTGTAGATTATCGTGTTCCATATTTTAGTAATTGAATTGCAATGGTAAAGTGATTAGGTATATAAAAGCCTAATTTCCATGCAGAAATCAAGTAGTCAGAATGTCATTAAATGTGTACAGAGTGTGCAGTTGATGAGATGAGAAGGAACAATAAAAGATAGGGAGAGACAAGTTGTCTTGGTTGATGGACTGAAGTGGAGATGAACACGAGGCAAAGGATGCACAAGAGAGAGAGAAGGGGGGAAAATCTCAATAAATTTTTAGAGAAATTTCAAATTTTCAATAAAGCCACTCCGTTCTTGTCTTGTCGTCCATTTAGCCATTTAGCATAGAGAATGCATACATGTATATCGTAGTATAGTTATGTAGGTATATTCCCAATGGGAACGTGTGTTGTGTGAATTCATGTAGATATAGATATGGAAAATGTGGAATCCACATCCATGTGATTTACTTGAAGGAATGTTGTTGATTCTTCAAGTGGCTCGTGAATAAACAGAAGACGCATTAGATTACATTATTCTAATAAGTCTTTACGATCTTCTTCTTCTTGGTCCACCATCGTCGTCGTTTGTTTTTTCCCTCAGAAATACGAAACCTGTTCGTTCGTTTCCATATTCCATGCTCGCTCAAATACACAAACTCTCAAAATCTACATGAGACAGAATGAGAGAGAGTTATGGGATTTTGTGTGAGTAGATAGATTGGTAGTTACTTAACCGTATGGTTAATCGTAAGTGCTCTACAGGGTTTCATATGTGTGTTTCGTGACACGGGGTAGGGAGAGAGAGAGAGAGAGGAATTGTTGTGGCTTATGCGGAGAACAAGTCAGGGAACACATGTCACAAGTATACACTGTGCAAATCAGAGACAGACCAAGTCTCGAGTCATACATACAGATACATATATACAGAGTGAGTGAGAGAGAATGAATGACTGCAAAATGAAGAGTAATACGATGAAGAAGGAGACTCATGATATAAAATAAATAATTGCAGTGTAGTTTTTTGAACGTGAACTGCCTCCTGGACAGACAACTAGTCAGGGCTCCATCGATCACAATCAATGGAAACAAAACAACTCAAATTAAACCTAATCATTTCTCTCCCTTGGATTAGTCTCTCTCTCTCTCTCTCTCTCTCTCAAATGCTCAACCTTAGTTCCTAGTTTACTTTTCTTATTACACTGACAACTGCCAACTGCCAATATTATTAGCAGTCCATTCCTACTTTCTATCCATCTCATCTCATCTAAATCCACAATCATTTACTACACATCTAGACACACTGTTTGTACATAAGTACACTTGTATTTTACACACACACACACATTGTGGGATTTGACTTCATCGTGGGAAAGCCGTACGACGACGTAAGCGGACGTCTCGGCCAATCCACTGTGTGTTCTTGTATTAACACATTCAATTTATATTTAATATTTATCATGTTCATAGTTCATAGTCTCCACATACTTACAGATATTTATTTTACCATTCCATTTCATAACTCTCATGAAATGCCATTCATTTCAAATTCCAATGGAATGCCCTCACTCACTAACTCATTCACTATCATGTCGTGTGTAGACCATAGACATAGACTATTCCTATTTATTTGTATGTGTGTAGAGATGGTGAGAGATAGGAATTGGACCGGATTTAATATTTTAATATTTTAATGTTGCCAATGATTAGTAAAATTACAGATTACCCTCATTGAGCATAATTGATAAATAGAGAGAGAGAGAGAGAGAGAAAGAGAAAGAGGAAGATGCTTGAAAGGTGTAATTGCATGAATAAATAATGTACGAGTGGAAATTATTTGTTCGACTCACCATTATAAATTATGATAATAAAACTGAATGGAGGGTTATAAAGAATACAGACTACAGAATTCTGATGCAAGTTTTATGAGGTTCATTCTCATCTTGTTGTTTCTTCCTCTTCTTCTTCTTCTTCTTCTTCTTTATTTCAATATTTTTTTTATACGTATGCCTACGTAAGATATTGTGAGTTTATTAGAGGAAAATAGCTAATGGTCTGGAGGTGAAATAGTGAAATTGAAATGCTGAATGAATGTTCAGTATTCAGTCGGATGGGAACTTTATCTAGATTGTTGTAGCTTTGAATTAAAAGACACATTTTTGTGTGTACTTGTACATGTACATAACATACTTGTACAGATACTCCGTATGTGAGTGTCTGTGTGTGTTTGTACTTGTGTACATTACATAAGATACACAGTTAACAGTTGAGAGTGTCAGATTGGGTATGAGTTAAGATCCTCTTTCTCCTGTTCTTCTTGCTTCTTTTTATCCTTTTGTTCCTTGACTAAAAGATTCTATAGGATTTTTTCCTTGTCAAAAGAGTTTGAGAATGGAATAAAACGGTGGACTCATCTGACTCTGGCTTTTTGGCTTCTTGGTCAGTTTCCTCTTTTCTTCTTCTTCTTCTTCTCCTTCTTCTTCTTCTTCTTCGTCTTCTTCGTCTTCTTTCTCTAGTTGAATAGTCGTCATCCTCGTCGTCGTCATTTTTTCTAACTATTCAATTGACTCGCTATAAGTAAAAGTGGGGATATTGTGTGTGCGTACTGAGTATGTGTATGTAAACTGGAGCTCATGTAGCTCATCTTTGGTGGTCTTATGCCATTCATATGCAAAATCAAATTTTCTTGAGTCCACTGTACAGCAAAGAGAGAGAGAGAGAGAGAGAGAAAGGAGAGACGGTTTGGAAAAATCGTTATTAAAAATGTGTTTGCATACATATATTAATCGATTTCTGACGTAATTATGGCCGTAAACACGCCTTCTATTCATAGACTCAATTATTCCACCTTTTGTAAAGGTTTTTTTTGGTAAATTTGAATACGCATACGTTGCTCTTGCTCTGGCTCCTCATCTTTGCTTCCTATACATCCAAAGAGTATTTGGATAATTTTTTGAAGAGATTTTTGGTCTTGGACTTGGACTGAACTGGACTCTCTCCACTCACCTTGACTTTTCATCCCCACCATCTCTTTTGAATTCTTCCTCAAACCTGTATAATCTATTGAGAAATAATGTACGCTGCCGTAAAAATCCAGACTCTTCTCTCTCTCTCTCTCTTTCTCTCAAATGAATCAATGGTTTTCATTTCTTCGTGCTCCCATTCATCAATTGAACAATTCACATTATTTTATTTTACCCTTTCTACACTACACACATCTCTCATCTTCTCTTCTGTATATATATATAATAGCGGAATTCATGACGATCGACCATCAATGATTGAGAATTAAGAATTGAGAGACTCGACGAGAGAAAGAGAGAGAAAGAGAAATACACACACACAGTACACACACAGATAGGGAAGCGGATAGAGTCCTGATCATGTGAATGCATACGATATGTATACTTTTGCCATAATTTATGACTATAAAGAAAATAAAGCGAAACGATTAACGTAAATACTAAAATAAATTAGCTTGAGCTCGTCCCCCATTAAAAAGTAAACAATAGGAGAGAATTGAGGTGTATCTGTGTGTTTAGTTTTGTTGTATATGTGGAAAAAAAGACAGAGAAGAAGAAGAAGAAGAGTTCCAAGATTCCAAGGATTGTATCTGTGTAGGTACAAAGAATATAAAAAGAGAAGCTTCTTGTGATGAAGAAGAAGAAAAACATTTAGAAAATGCAGATTAAAACTGATGATCATAAAGAGCACCTTGAATTTTCAGCTCAAATCACAAGCAGATGAGTACAAGCACAACCACACCGGAGCTGTATCTTTTTCATTTGGGAAATTGTACATGTTTTTTGTTTCATCTCTTTTTTGTTTTTGATTCTCCTCAAAAAAACTAAGTATGTAATGAGTTGATGCCTCCCATTGCTTTAACTTTTAAAAGATCCAGTTCTTTAGCCAACTAACTTCTCATCAACGAATTTATTCTCTCTCTCTCTCTCTCTCTCTCTCTCTCTCTCTCTCTCTCTCTCTCTCTCTCTCTTTGCCTTTATAATTGTATGATTATTGCAGGATATTGTGATGCGCTGCGCATCAATTAACTCGATGGACTTTACTGTATTATGTTGCATACACACAAACACACACACTCACATAGACCAAACTACTGATACTTCAGGTTTTTTCCTAGTTTTTACACGCTTTTTTGGGGATTAATCATGTAGAAAATAATAATATTCATGCCGTACATTTTTCACTCCCTTTGTTCTACCTCTGTATATTTAACATTTAACAACAACGGCATCTGAATCGTAATATTAAATCTCTCCCTGTCTCTCTCTCTCTCTCCTTTTCTATACAAAATATACAAAATTCAAACGATACAAAATGAAGCGACTTTTGGGTCAATTTCAAAATAATAATCAAAAGGAAACTAATTGTTCAACTTACGATTAGTCTACACAGTACTCTCTGCTGTTCTTCTTTTTCTTATAGACATACAGTAAAAAATAAATGTATTATCATCCTTCATCATTATCAGCTCTCAAAGGCTTCAAAGACGTCAAACCATCAAAAAGTCTACACATTGTTTTGTTTCTTCGCCTTTTGCTTCTTAATAATTATTATGGCTCAATTGCTTAATCAATTTACTCTCGCATAAAAGACCAACTCAAAAAACTCGCGTGTGTCTGTATAATAAATTATGTATATGTATGTTTGTGTAGACGAAAACTCGAAAGAAAAAGTACGCAAACTGATTTCTGTTTTCCGGGTAATTTTTTAATGTCGATTCTATATGCACTTTTAAGTACATATGTCTGTACACAAATTGTGCTGTTGCTCTTAAATAAGTAATTTGTATCATTATTGAACTGTACTCAAAGGTTAGAAAAGTACAATTATTATTATTATTATGGTTCAAAAGTGGTTTGTTCATAAATTTGCATGAACAGGGAAAATATTGAACTTAAGGTTAGATAAAGGAAATAAAATTTGCAGAGTAAGAAAAAAAAAATGTTGAGCGAGTTGAGTGCAAGAGTTTCTTAGAGATATAAAATGAGAGATGAGAGATATTCTACATATTTAATTGTGTGATTGCTTGCAATTCAATTGCAAAGTTGAAATACCTAAATATTTTCTATATAGATAAGAGAAGAATTATATAAAAGTATAGCAAGAGGGATGCAGATACAAAAAGAGAGAGAGAGAGAGAATTCAAGTGGTCTGTACAGAGAGGTGATTGCGGATCTAATTTTTTTGTTTCTTCTTTTTTAACTAAAAGTGTTTCATAGTTATGCCGATTTACCTTCATGTGACTTATTTATGATGGAGGTCTGCGGCAGAACAAGTAGAAAATCGTCGTTTAAAGTGTTGCGAGCCAGCCTCTACTGTGTTAAACTTTTTAACAAATAAATTCGTAATTGCCGAGACTGAGAAGATGGAGGAATGAGCCAACTATTATCATATCTATGTCCCATTATCGTTTATCAAGTTACTTTTCAAAATAAAAATATACATACCTACAATCTACAATATAATAAATACATATAAAATACAATGACAACAAGAAGAGCAACATTTTTCCGTCCCCCCTCTCTCTTTCTCTCTCTCTCTTTCTCTACACATAAATATCGTACCTATATACAATGTACACATAGAAATACACGAGCAGTTTATATATGTGTTCAACATGTGTAACACTCGTATATGATCCCAAATAATCTGGTTATTCCACAGTTTACATGAATACCACCATTTCCCCCTCAAAAATTCTAATTCTCTTGTCTCTTTTCTCTCTCTCTGTCTCTACCACCGTCCACCGTCCACCACCACCAAAACTATACATACAGATACTCTACTACACTACACTAAACTATCAAACAACCAAACGACCATTACCATCGTCATTATTATTATCCTTATTATTCGTGTTGTTGTTGTTATTATTATTACTACAATATCCAACCATGATATGACCAGCTTATTGTCGCTCTTGGTATTCGTAATTACTATCACACAGACACACAAAATTGTACTTTCAATTTTCGTTTCTTTTGGTTGCAAGTTGCAGCAACTCAAGGAAATGGAGGGGGGAACGTTTTTGATGGATTTAATATGTCGTAAAGTACAAAAGTGAGTTAATCCGATTGTTTACATGTTCATGTTCTTACCTTCAATGTATGAGTTTGTTGTACATGTGAAGAAAACCATGTAAAGATCAATGATAGCTTTTGAATTCGTCGTCGTCGTCGTCGTCGTCAGCCGTCTCTGTGTCTTGTCTTCTTCATGGTTTTTTCCATATGTCGCTACTGGGGGAAACTGCATCTAAAAACTTTAAACTATGAGCGTGAAGACAAGAAAGGAGAGCTCTAGAAACGACAGATTTAACACCTTTGGATAATTATGACTCATTCCCTTTTATCCTCTCACACGCTCTGATGCATCAGATTCATCTTCCCTCCCTCTCTCTCTCGCTCATTCACTGTCTTATCAACATCGATAGACATTCATATTCATAAGCATATTCCACTTGTATATTTCGTAGTAGGTACAAGAATTCTGCCTTGTATTATTATTAAATCCGTGGTAATCTCGTGTGTGTGTGTGTGTGTATCGTATGTAATATGTAACACAAGTACAGGCAGGGATTAGGAATATCTGTTCATAGATTGGTACTTTGATGCTCACAATCACATCCTACTGTTACAGATTGACAATTTTTTTCCGTGTACGAATATTCCATATCCATTCCATTCCATATGGATATGGATATGGAATATACGTGAGTAAAGATATTTATTTTAATTCTATTATTGCACCCAGACAATCCCTTTGTAGATTTTACTCTTCATTCTTATTCTTCTTTTTTCCTTTTTGATTCCATTGTGGTGAGTGTTATTGAAAGTATATCACGATGTGATATGGATATGATGACACCATCAAAAAAAAAGATACGAGATAAAGATGAAAATGAAAACGAAGGATGAAGACGAGAGACGAAAGACGAAAGAAGTCGACGACGGTGGTGGTGGTTTATAAAAGAAAAGGAAAAAGAGAAAAAAAAAGAGAAGCAACAACATTAAGGCTAACCAAAAACGGCAGTGTGTTTCACTCATCAAATTGCAATGCAGTCGAGCAAGAAATGAAAGATTACCTCATACAATATTAAATGTATTATACATTGTATGTTTGTATGTGTGTGTGTGTGTGTGTATGTGTGTGTGCATGCGGATTCCTTCATCACTTGGTTTCCTTTCTAAATCAAATCACGAAGAAGAAGCAGAAAATCATTAGGCGTTATATTAATTGGTGCTGAATGGCTTTTTTTATTATTTTTATGTATTCATCACATACAGGAAAGTATTCCGAGTACAAACACACACACACGGTTGGTGGTGTTAATAGAAATTGCTAGGTAAATCAAGCTAGACACGGTCAAATGGATGAATTAAGTCAAGGTAGTTTGTAGTGAGGTAAAGGTACCAAAATCATATTGTGTGTGTAATTTGTGTATCCGTATGGAGAAGCGGTAGAGTTTAGAGTTTAGACTTTTAGACTTGATTGGAATTCCCAGAAGGCACCCTACCCTTTTTTTCTACCTACCAAAAACTCAAAACTCCCTACAAGAAGCTCTCTCTCTCTCTCTCTCTCCTGCTCCCAAATCCACACACAATATTTTTATCTCCACATAGAGAGCGAGAGAAGAAAAGACCTCGTAAAAGATTCTATTGAGAAAGATGAGATCATTGATAAAGAAAGATGAGAATGAGGATGTTATTATTATTATTATGAGGACACCTTGAAAATATCCATAATCCATATTATGATGATTAAGATGATGATGATGATGATGGTTATATGAGGACGATAATGCGAACAATTACGAGGAAAGATAGTGAAGGGAAGGGATTTAAAAAGGAGGAGGATGAACTATATGAAATATGTACGCTTTTTAATGAGTACCTCCACAACCATTACTACCGCTCTTCTTCTCCTTCTCTATGTCTCTTCCCGTGGAACGTAGTGGACGGACTTTTGTGTATCTACTGTTTTGATTTTGATGAAATGATGGAATGGAAAAGATATGAAAAAAGTAGAATCCACACATACAGATAGACAATGAGGAGGGCAGTAGAATTTATTTTTTTATGGTTGAATAAATGTGAGTAGCATTGAGATTGACGACGAGACGACGAGGGAATGAAAAATCTATATAATGTAATGAAAAAAAAATATATATCCAAGTTATAAGAGAAAATGATGGAGATTAGATTGATCGCTGATGCATGAAACGTTCCGGAGGCAAAGAATAGACTTGTAATGGATGGGAATGGGGTAAAGCAAGAGCAGCAACGGTTCACTGTATAGAAAAAGAGTACACTGTACTGTGTGTAGTAGAGGTGAATGAAAGGATGGAGAATATACATAGTAGGATGCAATCAGATGTTGAATAAGATGTTGACTAACTCAAGAATGGGATAGGATTTAAAGACATTGGGATACCTTGAGAAATGAAGTCTGATTGAAATAATAATGATGGTAGGAATACATGTGCAACAATAAATGAATTAATGTAGACATAATATTATGAATGCATTGTATTTTGTAGCTTATTGTTGTCAGTCAGATCTCTCTCTCTCTCTCTCTCTCTCCATCTCACTCTCTCGCTCAAGATAGAGGAACGATTTAAGACTTAACTAGGTATTTGAATCTGTTCGTTCGTCTCTCGTCTCTCTCGTCTTTCATCTTGCCTTCTTACAGTACTGCACGGTACAGTACAGTCATAAAATATATATTTTATTATCTATATCAAAATTGTTCCTATCATTCAGGGTCAAACTCGTACACATTGTGCTCTGTCTCTCTCTGTGTGTGACGTTAAGTCAATCCTAATTTCAATGTTTGGAAATTTCCTCGCTCAGACTAGCATATATGTCGAGGTCCCCAAGGAACCGAAAACCCAGTGACCATCAACTGTATCGATATCATTATTATGACATTCAGTCCTCATCATAATTATTATTAAGCGTCTAATCCCTTCACCTTACACACACACACACACAATAGCAATCCATACGCACTCACACACGTACACATCATATCGTGCATATACAGGTATAACAATCAACAACCAACACAACACAAAACAAACAAACAAACGAGACCGGCAGTCAACATCAACACACGTAAAATGTCTCTTTTATTCACCTTTCGCTATCGTTTCATCGTCATTTCATTTTACTTTTCATTTCATGTTCATTTTATATAGTATTTTTTGAGAGTCTACTACATATCTCGTCATTTGTCCATCCGTCCTCAGTTCTCAGTTCTCAGTGTCAGCCATAAACTTGGATTAAAAGTCGTCAAGACACAGAGAAAAAGTGTGAAAAATGTACTGTACCGCTGCAGCACAAATACAGATACAGATATACAGCTGACCGTATTAATGTTTCTAGAGTGTGTACATATTGTATATGCTCAAGAGCACAAAACAATGAAATAATTTAATGTGCCAAATGGTGTTTTACCTACTGATTCAGCAATTACATTTTAATATGGTTGTCTGTCTCTCTCTCCCTCTAATTCACTCTGTATCTCCATGTTATGTGTGAATTTGAATGTAGATTTGAGGTTTCTCATTGTTCCTATGTGATGTTATGTGTTTTGAGTTTTATCTTGGCAATTGTTCCTTGGTATTATTTTTTTTTTTAATGTAATTTGAGTAAACGTAAGAGAAGCGTGCCATTCCGTTCCGGCATCTGCCAGTGTTGCTCCTTACTCCTTGCACTACATTTTCATTTTCATATTACATATTATTATTATTATTATGTTGTTGATGTTGGCAAATTATCTCATAACTTGGTATATGATTGCCTTCGTACATATATACGAATTTGTACATGCATACATAAAGATAGTGCGTGTGTAATAGAATGGTGTGTATGTATGTGTGTAAATACGTACATATAGCCCAAGTCCCTTGTGTGTGTTCGTGCTCTGAATTCTGTGTATTTTGTCTGCTGTCTTTCATTTCGTATGTAGAATATATGTATAGATATGTATTTGAACAAGATTAATGTTGAGCTGTTGATACATATTTTAACGAGATGAGGAGCGCATCAAGGCACTCTGTACAGACAAAAAAAATTGAGACGACGACGAGAAAAAGACGAGAGGAGTATAACAACAACGAGAACAAGAACAAGAACTCCAACGACAAAACACGACATTGAGTTTCTGTTTCAATTAGATGACAGTTTTTTTTTTTACTCCTAGTTTTTATTACATCCTGATAATGAATGGACGATGTAGTGCAAATTGTGGACGTGGATTCGACAATGCACATTGATGCGTAAGCGTAAGCGTAAGCTATTGTACGTACATATTGCATTGTAGTACAGACAGAGACAGACTCTGTGTAGTATTACTACGATATTACTATTACAGAGCACACCAAAAGTTGGTCGAGAAGCGATGCGCTCCAATAACTTACCTCATGACATAATTTAACTTTCACTCAAGCTCACCAAAAATCACTCAGTCGTTGACTCAATTGCATAAGCAGCATGCAATTTGCCATTGAGTCACATTATTATTATTACGAATTGCTCCTTGGGTTTAAAGCTGTCAAAATCCTCACATTAGTGTGGTTTATTATTACTATAACGTACGATATATAACCTATAACGATTCCCTTCCATTTCCATTTACTTCCATATCTGTTTTTATACCTTCATCTCTCTCAACATTACCAATTATTGCCAATCCTCGTCGACGTCGTCGTCAAAAAAAAATCTCACCTGTTGCTGTTGGAATATCCACAGGGAAAAATCGCCGTCTCGTCTCAGCGTCCAACTTGTTATGTTATATTATGTTATGTTAGGTTATGCGTTTCCTATCACAATAATAGAATTATCCTAATGTGGCAATTAATATTGTATTTGGTATTTTGTATTGGACATTGTGTTTTTTTTAGTATTAATATTTAAGTGTGTGTATGTGGTGGTTAAAAAGAAAAACCAATTATTACCACAAGTTTATTGCTCATGTTTATACTTATGAATTATGATTGTATTTTTTTATGCGGTCTACCGTCAAGTTCCCACAATATCCAAAATATGTAACTGGAAACCAGTTTCAATTAGTTTTTTTTTTCTTTTTTTGAAAGGCAATCGAATTTACTAAATTCAATTTAGTCATTTCTAAATGCTTTTCGTTTCTATTAAGGGAAAAATCAGTACCTGTAGATGGAATCAATGACTTGAGAGATGATTTCAGTTTCATGTGTTCAGTGTTTCAGAATTCAGAATGATTTTTTTTTTTTAAAAAACATTCATTTTCATCCGCTTATTGATTGGATTTCCTTGAACATTTGTGTCTTTATATTTTTGCCTTCTTTATCTATTGCATATATATAAATCTTGTTTGTTTAAAAAATCTATTTATATCTGTTTCGTTTCCATTCTGACGACCAACCAGGTTGAGGCAACCTTTGAAACCTTTAAAAGTGTGAGCAAGGTTAATAATAATTTAGAGTTTTAAATTACTGTATTTTAAGGTATTTTCTGTACAGTTTAACTCTGTGAAAGGAGTAATCTGTAATAGCTACCTGTCCACATTACATTACTCGAAATGCATTGTAGTGGAAAAAAGTAATCTCAATCTCATAATAATATTCTGATTGTGTATAAACAGAGAGAGACTGTGTACATAGATTGTATCTGATTGTGTGGAGATATAGATTAAGAGAGTCAAGTCGATGGGAGAGGTGTGGGGGGTTTGTTCCTTGTCTTTACATTATTGTTATTACATTATTGGAATACACATGAAAAACGCTTTTGAATTCTTCAGTTCTTTCTTAGAGGTTTAAGTTAAGAGCACGTGGATTCCCTGTGCAGACAGCACATGGTTGGTTCTATCTCTATTTCTCTCTCTCTCTCCACTTTTTTTTACTACATATTATTATTTTACTACATATTCCTATAACAATCATCACCATTACGATTGCAAAGCACATATACGTGTCCTTTTCTCCTGCTCGTGTAGTGTAAACATACGCGATATTGTTAGTGTTCCTCCAATTGTTGACAAAATCATTCTCTTTCTTGTGCAAAATAAGAAAATAAATCATTTGTATTTAATATTTAATATTTTTTTGTGTTCAATTGGGAAAAAAGTTTCGAGAGTTGTGACTTGTGACAAGTGCGAGTTTTTTTTTGTTTTGCTTATATGCAAAAAAATAAATAAATGGAGTGTGTAATGTGCAAATTATAATGTGGGATTCTCTTATTCTGTGTTCCAGATGAATCAGTTGTGCAAAGTGTGTGGAGAACCCGCTGCGGGATTTCATTTCGGAGCCTTTACGTGCGAAGGATGCAAGGTACAATTTTTTCATATTCCTTCAAATTTGTTTCCAAAAAAATTGACTGTTCACAGATTAAATTCTAATCAAAACTGACAAATCCGGCTCGAGATTCTCTTGAAAACTGAGCGACGCTCAGTGAGCGTGCGTATTTCTAGGAATTAAAGTTGACGTGGACGGTTTTGATGAGAATTTGACGTTGGAGAATTTTTAGACTTGTGTGTGTGTTGAAAAATCAAGTGACTCTGTACAGATATTCGTATAGTTAACCTTTTGCTTTGTCTTTGTCGTTGAATTTAAGTGTGGCATATTCAACTGTGTGTGAACTCGTTGGGAAAGTTAATCGAGTTTTGCAGTGTGTGAGAGAGTTTTAAAGAGATGATTTAAATTGTATATGACTGTCAGTTGGGTTGTGTAGTTGTAGGTCTAGATTATAAATTTAGGAATTAGGTGAGATTCGGTTCTCCTTGTATGATTTGTATTGTATCTGTATATATTTTGTAGTATATCTGACGGCAAATGCAAATATTTTGTCTGTAGAGTCTTGAGAAGAGATTCGTAAAATTATCTTTAATTTTATTTTTGAGTAAGTCATTTTTATTTTCTCGAGGATCGTGACAAAGTTACGAGGATGTTGATTAATTTTTATATATTTGAACTAAATAAGGCAAGTGTTTGATGTTTGATGGAGGGGAATGAATTTGAATAATATTATTGTTTTAAGTTTTTCAAGTGTATATAGTATATACGAGCATGAGAATGTTTGTTTTTTTAATTATAATTTGAGTATATCAGTATCAGTAAATGTAAATGAATATATTTAAGAAACGTGAAATGAACGGAAGTAGCAGAAAATCATGTTTGACTCTCCACCATTGGACTTGGGCGTTCCACCAAAACTAATTGAGTTAGTTTAAAAACTAAGTTGGTTGTCGACATTTCCTCGAAAACTGTTACTAAGCATTTTATTTAATTTTTTCCATCTCTGTCTGTCTGTCTCTCTCTCCTTCACCATGAATCACTTCATTGAGTTTCACCTGTCGCCCTAACGTTTTTTGCCATTCTAATCCTCTCCGTCGACTAATGAGCTTACCGCCACATTACAAACGTTCCTTTTCTCTCTCTCTCTCTCTCTATTCTCTATCTCTCTGTCTTTCAATCTCCATCTCTCCCTTCTATTTGTCATTTGTATGTCTTGCACAAGAGAGTCTTAAGCTGCAAATTTACAATTTCCACAGCAAGTCACCTTAAAGTTTGGCTCATATACATACACTTTGTTGACATTTCTTATGGCTGAGTAAATGGTCGTTTAAACTCGTTTCAAGCTCTACTTGATGGCTTTTAGTTGGAGGATTAGACGACCCCCAACTCAAACCATCTCTCAATTCCCTCTCTGTCAGTACTTTGACTCTTTGACTCTTTATTCAAGTCAAGAATAAATCCTATGTATCCTTTTTTTCTCACCATCATCTCAATTCTGAATCCGCAGTCAAAGAAGTCAGGTTATTGTATACAAATATCATATCATGCAAAAAAATGTGTCTTGAAAAGAATCCAGATATTTGCATCTCCTTCTACCGTTTCTCTTCGCTTCATTTCATGCCATTGTCATATGCCACACTTTAAATTAGACGACAAACTTGTTAATGCAACACATTTTAACGATTATGTGCTTCTGCTTCTATGAAGCTGAGACAAATTATCATCTTTGTTTTGTTTTCTCGTTCCCTTTTAATGCGTGTAGACTGTAGACAAGACGAGTGAGAGAAAAAACAAAACTAGTTTAATGAGTTTTTCTTCGTCTGACATGAATTGCAATTACAATTACAATTGCAAATTGAATTAAAATGTATTAATTTAATTTAATTTTTTTTGTGTGTGTTTCTTTGTTTGTGCTTCCACAGTCATTTTTTGGTCGGACGTACAATAATGTGAGCGGCGTGTCGGAGTGTAAAAATGGAGGGAGATGTGAGATAACGAAGAAGAATCGGACATCATGTAAATCGTGCAGGTTACGGAAATGTTTATCTGTGGGCATGTCCAAATCCGGCTCCAGATATGGAAGACGGTCAAATTGGTTCAAGATTCATTGTCTCCTCTCCGCACAGAATCAAAATGGACTCGGCTCCCCGGAAACAAATAATAATAATTCCACTGTGACGAATAATAATAATAATAATAACAGTGGGAGTAATAATAATAATAATAATAGTAATCATATTGGCCATGGTTTGGGGAAAGGTTTATCCTCCACACTCCCACCTCTCAATTCCCTCGGTGGTCATTCAAATGATGATCGGTCGGATTCCATGAATAATCGACCGTCACTCTCTTCCAGTGCTTCTCGTCACTCTGGTGCTTGTCCTCCATCCCCGTTCACCAGTCTCGTGGGTTTGAGTCCAGAGTCCCGTGAGCAATTCCTCAACTCCCTCAATCGGAACATGATGAACCCAGAACTTTGTGACTATTTCCGTGCAAATAATAAAAATAAATCCTTCTATCCGGATGAAGGAGCAGAGGACATGTCACGGACGGGACGGAGTCCAGGTTCTTTAGAGTCACCCAATTCCGAAGCATCTCTCGATGATAAGAGTAACACACCCCTTTTTACCATGCCCCCAGGATCTCCATTAGATGTGAAACCCAATGATTTCTCACCATTTGACCTCATTACTCGGGATTTAATGAAGCTGGGCTATGATCCTTTACGACTTTGGCCAGCCGTCCTCACTGCCCCACCAAATATGCATTCATTCAATCCGTATCGATTAATATTCCCTAATTTCCCACATGCAGCTGCTTTTCCAGGCTCACCATTCCCACCCAATTCACTACCTACATCCGGTTCCCCATCATCGATGCTCATCCCACCAGGTTCGAGTCTCCATAATAATAATAATAATAATGGACCAAATGGGAGTCTTCATTCAGCCAAAATTCTATCTACTGCTGCTGCAGTGGCAGCAGCCGCGGCTGCGGAGAATCTTCATGCTGCTGCGACGTCCACGTCTTCCCCTGTGAATCTCCCATTGACCCCATCAAATCATCATCATTTGAATCGACGACTCAATTCCATTGTCCCACCATCATCCAGCCTTACTTTGACCCCTCCAATTTCCACACATGGAGCCGATGATCCATGCTTCACCGCTACCAAATTCCGTAATGTTCCCGTTCAAGATACTCCAATTGATCTATCTGCCCGGAGCATAAAGAACAATTATAATAATAAGAATACTAATAATAATAATAATAATAACAATAATAATGAGGAGGATGAGGAGGATTTGGTTCGTGTGAAAGGGGAAATCATCTCCTCTGATATGGAAGATGATGATGAAGTGGATAATTCGGATCGGGAAATGAATTCCGATGAGGAAATGAAGGATATCAAATCTGAGTATGGGGATTCGGAAGAGGAAGAAGAATCAATTCTATCACAAACTCGGAACCTTCATCATAATCATAATCATCGAAGACGTCATGCTAGTAGTCGCTCATCTTGTAGTCCAAAAAGAGAACGAGTCTCCACACCGCTGGACTTGACAAGAACCACCAACCATAATAATAATAATAATAATAATTCACCTCCGAAAATTGCCACGTGAGTATCACTCAAAACCCACCCACACACGACGTTTCTTTTTTTTTCTTTTTGCTCTTTCCTATATACTCAACTCTTTATCATTTCTTGTCTACCGTTTATTCCCATTTAAAATCACTTAGAAATTAATTACTGAATTACTTAAAATATACTGATGAGTGGTAATTTCCGTATAATTAACAATTCCATTTAAATATCTACACAAAATCCCCATTTTTTTGTGATGAAATACCAAGATTCTACGTACCTTTGAATACATACATATAAATGCAAGGCAGTGTGATTTTAAATATATACATATATATAGATAATTATGAGATGAGATGGATCATTATTATTATTGTTATTTGGACTAATTGGTCAGTATATAGCGATGAGTACATCTCCATTTTTTATTCTTTTTGCCTTGTACATTGAGGACACATGTAATTTTCATTTTTGGTTTTGTGCAAAATCATTTATTATTATTATTATTATTATTATTATTATTATTATCATTTGTACTGTATTGTCATTCACAGACTGGCCAGTGAGTTTGTTTTTATTATTATCATTATTACTTTATATGCAATATTAGTTTGTAGAGAATTGTAATACAGACAGATGGATAGTCGAGAGACTTCTCATCGTCAGCTCATTATAACATAACATATCTCCTCTCTCTCTTTTGAGGGACTGTGTGTGTGTGTGTGTGTGCGTTTTCGTATCTACAACCAATTATTCATGGAATAGCTGTAAGCTGAACGCAAGTAATTTACACTGAACGCAAACGCATTTAGATTTTTTTTTCCCTTAGCTTTACAACAATCTCTGGTTGCCCTTGTCCAACTCCAACACAAAGCAGCATAAAAATACACAACGACGACAAATGGCGACAAATAATTTAAATGAGGATTCCATGTACAATCTTGAAATATTCTCTTTCTCTCTCTCACTTATAATATGATTTCCTAATCACAATTTACTCTGTTCAAAAGATGTTAACAAATAGCTTCTTCATGTTTTTTTTTCACATTTTTGCTACACACGTCCAATGTCAAAAGTAATGGAATATCATTAAACTATAAACCATAAAATTTTAAATAGAATATGATTCCCATTTATCTTGTTGTTGTTGTTGCTGCTGCTGTTGTATAAATATTTATAGGTGTAGGTATATACTGTCATACTGTACATCTCTATTTTTCAGGTTAATCACAGTCATATAGGAAGATTCTCTCTCATTCTGATTCTGATTTTGAGGACTTGATTTCTTAATTTTCTTGGATTGAATTGAATTTGAATTGGGTAATGGGAGACGAGTGAAGGGGGCACATAATAATATAATATTTATAATGTAAGGGGAGATTTTTGTCGTGAATAATCAAGTGTGGCTAGTATTAACTTTCAATTTGCTTATCATTAATGTACCTACTTATGAGACACTTGGTAACTACATGCTTTGATTTATGACTTTTCTCTCTCTCTCTCTCTCTCTCAAGCTCACTCTGAAATTAAGTAATTAGGAATTAGGCAAATGTCTATGTTCTGGTGTTGTCTGTGCAAGTCTGCAGTCTCTGCAGTTTTGAGAGCTCAACAGAATATCTATACTTTTTCTTTTCTCTCTCTCTCTCTCTCTCTCTCTGTTGAATTTTGCTTAGAGCAACCATTTAAATATTTACGAGGTGCCTCCAGGAGCTACAACAAAAGTTATAACCTCCCTTTTACCATTACAATATTAGATTCTCTCTGTCTGTCTTGCTCCTTATCGTTGGTTCATATAGACTAAAGTACTGATATTCAGTGATATTCACGTTCAACCAAACGTTCTTACTGTTAAAATCCTTCTATGAGAGATGGGGGGGGGGGGGGGGGGGAACAAAAAAAAAAATGGGGTT
>JAIUND010002295.1:0-23704 GCA_034699125.1 Gisinianus flammeolus
TCTGCTCTTCTCACTCTTTTCGTACAATTTTCTGCTCATCTTAATAATACCGTAATACGTAAGATTTTCCAACCACGCATATATGAAATAGAATCTAAAAGATAAACATAAAAAACATCTCGTGGTAGTCTTACTTTCTTGATAGAAAGGAGCAGAGCAATTCCGTGCTTTTTCACTCTTGTCTCCACAGCCACAAGAACCCGATTCATCTGAGCAGCACTCTGACGCTGGAGAATCCTTAAGTCGAAAGAGAAAAAAAATAGAGTCAATACATTTTACATTACTTCAAGTATGTATCTTTGATCCCACATCAATCCTGCTCAATTCTCAAGGACTCGAAAGTTTCTACTCGTGCCATTCATCTCTTGAAAGAAAAATCTATCCTTTCATTCCCACAAATGACAGCCCATATAAATTACATATGAAAGTCACTGTGTGCAAAATCATAGACTAATATTACGTTTTCCTCGATCCCTTTCCACACAATTTATTTTTCTCGCTTTCATGTCTCCATTCCTCTCGAGTCGTAAATATTCTGAATATAGATTCTCCTATAGGCTGTGCTAAATGTTTACCCTACTTGTCGTTTTATTTCCGAAACTGTAATTGCATCATTTATCACACATGACGGGCTTCTATACTTAAAATTGTGAGGGCAAAGAAAAACAACCCACAAGTTGACAATGACTGTTTACATGTTCACTCTTCCTTATCACGAGGCTTCTTAATTAATTATACAACTTTATTCTCCCAATATTTATTTATAGTATTTATCAAAACTGTGTGGTTACAAGTTTTAACTTCACAGTTTTGATTTCTTGTATAAATATTTTATAAATATGTTATGTGCATACAATTGCTATCACACATAAAAATCCAGAAACTCTTTCAATTTTTGTCCTCAAGAAGTCGTTGTCATTGTTAAATGCTGATTTCTACCAGCGTTAGCTAGTCATTAGTCTTGAAATAATCCAGTGGAAGCCAACAAATATTTGTGGACAGGGATTGAAATGAGTCATCTACAGAATTCAATTCAAATGCATTGTGTATGTTGACGTGAACTCACTTGCATGATGAAATCGATTTCTTTGATTACTTCGTCAGCGGTGGGTGGTTCAGGTTCTTGTTCGTGATTCCGGCCGAGAATCAAGGAGTGCATGTCCAAATCATTTGCTACCGCTTCATCTTCGTCGCTCAAAGAACAATACTCCTCCTCTTCCTTCCTCGCCTGTCATCAAACAAAAGATAATTATAATTACATACTCATTCACACACTTGGCCAATTTGATCATTTATCATCTTTCCATACAATCCTGACTGAAGCCACAATGTTTTTTTTAAAAAGACCCCTGTCTTTGTATCGTTCAAAGATTCATATTTCAGATTTATGCATACCCATTATTTTTTTTGTCGCTGGCCTAGTTTCTCGTAGTTCCTTTTATAGTCTTATATTCTTCATAATATTTGATTTTAAAGTTTATAATATAAAATAACATTGTACAGTCTATAAAAGATAAAATGTTGAAACCTTTCGGACAATTTCATAAATATATATGAATTGATAAATCTAATGTTTCTCCATGTATATCATGCTCCAGCTCACAGCCTTGACAAAAGATAGAAACTAAAAAGGAAAAGTGTCCCCGATTCAAATGTCATCAGCCATATAGATGGGGAAATGGAAGAGAAAGAGAGAAAGTCCAAGGGCAAATACTATTACAAAACTCTCACACAATTTCCAGGATAACGAGAACGACCATTTCCATTCCTATATAGGAATTTCCTACTCTATCTGTAAGTATATATAGTAATAATATTTGTATATTTTCACAACTAACATACTCACCATGTGTGTGAGTGAAAGAGACTTTCCCGACTTTCACCTCCAATGCTTTCATGTTCTTTCTCTTCTATTATGCTGTTTGACATTTATGTTGTCGTTTTTGTCGACTCGACTTGGACTCGAGACACTACTGGAAAACCATTTGAGCTTTCAAGTAGCTGAAAGCACGAGAAGGACATGGAAATCTATATACCAACTCCAAAGTCTCAAGTACAAACTTTCAACTGCGTATAGGCTAACACGAGGCTTTTTATTCAAGTACAATTAATACACCAATAACTATTTCACCCGCAGTCTCAAATCCTACAGAGTTACATACATGCACAAAAAATGGGCACTCGTCTACGTCTATCACAAGCAAAACGCGAATGAGTCTTCGAGAGGCAACATGGTTTCAAGTTATTAAATAATTCGACAACCATAATAAATAAATATCGTGATGTCATTTAGCCTTTTAGGTCATGGTATGATTTCAATTTGAAATTGGTCTTTAATTGTAAGTACTTTGATTTTGACTTCCTTCTAAGAAAATAGACGATGATAAAAATATCCCATTAGAACACTCCCTTTTTAACTAATTAAATAAACAAAAGCAAAATACAATATTTCTTGGAAGGACAAACGCTAATAATGTCCGAGAAATAAAACGGGTGTCCACAAAAACATTCTACGTCCCTTGAAATTGGCTTAATTTTGAATTGTCCTTTTAATCATATAGGAACATAGTCGACCTATAAAAGTAGAATGAGGTACTTGAATGTGTATACATTATTAAACATTTACGTAAGTATAGAGGGTATAGATAGACTCACTTGTTCGTTCAAATTGAGAGCAGGGATCTGCAACTTCCTTGCATAGGTTTTGGACCAATCGATCGGCAGGATGTTCCCATAGTTTCCTGTTATGGTCCACCAGTACCTATAAAACACAACAAACAGAGACCAAACTGGTAAGATCTTTTAGTAAATTACTTCATAATTGAATCGAATCCACCCATGACATCAACATAACATCATCAACCCCCATACACGCAACCTATTTTTTTTATATTGTCATCCTCGGATCCTCTAGTTAGAACTTGAAGCTCTGCTATTTCGAAACCCAACCATTCTCATCTTTAGAGTATATATAACATTATGTAAATAAACGCTCTCATGTTGCACTCTAAGTTCTCATCCGCAACATTTTGTGACATATTAGTCGCTTAAATAAAAACAAATGAGAATGACCTCATTTAAAAGTTTTACGTTTGATTTCTAATGACCTTAGGAAATTATATTATACATCTACATACTGAATATTGTATTTGCTAGCGACGCTTCTCATTCAATTCATTTCAACCAAACGGAAATTCAAATATTTGCATTGCCTAGCTCTTCCCGTGTATATGGCTTCTGCTTACACATTAGACACCATACGACAAGTAGGTATATCATTCATTCATGTTTCCATTTGTTTGGTACATTAACGCATTAAGTAAAAGTAGTCCAGCAATTTTATTTGTCTATTGACTTGACATTGTACGCAAGGAATCTATTATTTATAATGCAATTAACGTGAAGTAAAGTTTCATGACCCAATTTTCATTTCCCCGGGAATTCCTTTGTACAAATTCTCTCACAAAAATAAATATTCAAAAAACAAACATCGATATAGTCCTTAAATTAAGGACTCCTTAATAAATTACCTATGTAAATAGAACCCTAACTGCAAATGATAAAGTGAGCTCCGCGGTGGATACAGAAATAATAAACTATTCAATTGACGACCGATATTTAAGGTATATGAGAAAGAAAAAAGACCAAATTTTAAAGTACAAATGAGCAAAATATCCTCATCTTGTCTCTCTCAACAACAGATACTGCAGGCGGACAAGATTCTAACAGAAATGCTGGAAGTTGGATGTGCCTTCACTAATTTTTAAGAGCAAACAAAAAGTTTTACAGGGATTTCCAGAGAAATGTATAGAGTTAGTTTAGTATGCATTCAAAATATTTCGAAAGTCCTTGAGTAAATGTATTTGAAAAAATGAGGATGAAAGTTACCACATGTGAACTTTTCCAATACACGAGGTAAGGTAAACGAATAATAAATTACACGACGTAGTAAAATAGTCAGAGCACTTTGAATTCTGAATTTCTCCCTCGTGCAGGTCTGCACCGTGGAAATGAAAAGTCTGGGAAACTGGAGACTTGGACTTGTATCTGTAATACATTATGCAATGAGAGAGATATATTTTATATTAAATGTATAAGGAATTATATTACCATTTAGATTCTACGTGCTTCCGCTCAACTCTCCGACTCTCGCCACCTTTAAATCTATCTCTCCCTTACACATGGGTAAACCTTTCAAAACCCCGAAGTTCCCAGTCACAAAGCCTTCTAACTATCATCCGTATTCTAGTCTAGTCGATACGAAATTAAATCCCTTTTGGAACTGTCTAAAGCAGACCAAAAGAACATTACATACACTGCAACTATAAGGAAACTCTACAGTGTTCTTGGTTGCCTGTCTGTGTGTACCTATAGTGTCTGTAGTCTGTAGCCCTTCCCGTTTTCGCATGAGTAAACCCTTATAAAACCCGTACACATACATAATTAAACAAATGGGTAGGTACACAAAATCATAATCTAAGATATCTTTGACAGTATAAGAGACTTGTCAATTGGAAGAAGATGCGAAACTCTCCTGGGTCTTTAAATCCTCTTACTTAATATTTTATATAGACTCTCCCAACACGCGATTGCTATTTCAATAAGTCAGATAACCGGAAGTACGCAAGATGAATAGTAAACTGACCTGCTTTAATCCCATTAAATTAAGAAATGATATAAGAGTATGACTGGGCAAACAACTATACCCAGATGAGACAGTACATATTATTTAATATTAGGAAATTGTACGTTAAATTTCAACCATTTCCATTAAGCTACAAGGAAATTGAGCGGATCCAATTTCAGGTTACACAGTGGAGACTTGAAAGAAACGTATTCCAGATGAACTACAGAGCATCATTGCTAATGGAAATGGATAAAGTTTCTACTTACTCTTTCCTACCAAGAAACGGAGAATGTGAAACGCAATCCTTACGAACAAGAAGAAGGAGAAAGAATAAGAATGAACGGCGGAGTATTATCAAACTAGAGACGGGAAAATACTTTCTTCTTCTTACTTTCCCTCATATAATCTTTCTTTCTCGCTGAAAATACTTATCAGTGCAGTTCATTTTCTTTTTGCCCATCTCTATACTTCTACGTACGTCTTCTCCCCTTTCGTTTTTATCTTTGAACAGGAAAATAAGGGCAAAAAAAAGGAAAAAAAAGCGAGAGTAAATAAGAGAGACTAAAGACTTCATTATTAAAGAAAAAACGTTGGGAGAAAAAAGTGAGAGATTTATTTGGAGGAAGTTGAAGGAAGAAGCAGACGAAGGGAATGAGAAAGTCTTTATTATATTAACGGAGACACAAAAAGAATAATTGAACCAATCTTCTTTACGCGTACTCTTTACACAGGTACAGTTATATGTATTATTATTATGTATTTTTCACATAGTCAAACATAGTTGTACTTATTGTTAGATCTTTGTTTCTCTCGTTATATATTCTAGTTACTATCTGATCAAACAAAGCATACTAACACAGTCATACAGGTATCTATATTAGACTATTTATTTACCCACTTACTACTTCTGCTTCCTATACCTCCGAATCCAGCTGAAACTGAAACACTACCGAATGAAAAATGAAGCAGATTTTTCTTTTTACAAGATTGATAAAGTACTATTTCTATACAAAGCATACTTTTTCCAGAATCCAGAATGATCAAATTATACGAATGAAAAATGAAAAACAAAAAAGTTAGTTTGAAAATCCTCCTTTCCTTCTTTTTTTTATTTCTTCCTAGCCGACAAACCAAAGGTACATTTCTTTTATTTTTATATACCGAGAAGTCGACGACATTCAGTTTTTGCCTCAAAACTTCTTTCTTTTCTGTCTTTCTTCCTTGTTATATTTCACTGTGAAATTTTCACAGTAGTTTTTTCCTTTCCTTGACACGCACTGCCACGCTTAATTTAGCCACGCTCGTTTTCGGCGTAGTGAACACATTGTTATTTAAGTAACAACATAAAACAGCATAGTTGAATGGTGGAAGATCCATCATAAAAAAACGGCATGAACATACAACAACAGATGACACATGCGACTCGGGAAAAATCATTATCGGGAACCGTGCATGACTAATAGCATCATCATTATCACTAAAACTCTGCCTAACTGACAAATCACAATTTTTTTGTTTTGGAAATGTAAAGAAAAAAAGGGAAAAACTTTTTGACATTGAAAAGTTCCCAATCACCAAACCTCATACACGGCACACACACACACACACACACACACACACACACACACACATAGTTTGCTAGTGGAAGCAAGTTTTTATTATCTTATCGTTCGTGGTACATACATATACTCTGTCGTTTCCTTCAATAAAATAAAAACTAATCACATACACACACACACACACAGAAAACTAAAAATTCATAAATGGTAAATCCATAATATTTTATACATAATAAAAACTCTACTTCTATTTTTGATATCCAATCTTTTCTGTAACTGGACTCGAAAATGCGGATTTTATTCACAGATGAATGTCTGATACGCGAACAGGAAAAACAGTCCACAGTCCACAAGTATATAAACGTATAAAAGTTATATATATAAACTATTTGAATGATACGACAATCTCAGTATATACATTTTCGTTCAATAAAATACTCGACCAATGAAAACCAAGCAAAAAAGTAGAGTAAATAATCAAGCAGAGTTACCAGAGTTTGAATATCACTTGTAGTCAGGATTATGAGAATTGTATTTACAGATGATGAGCCAATACAAATCATATGCACAGCAAAATAGAAAGCACACACATGTTTCATTTCCATGTTGTTCATGGTCATGATGCTTCAGTTTCAAGTGACAATTTAAAAGGTGGTTGTTGCCCTCGTGACTTTTTGCGTCTTTTCTCTCTTTTCTACCTACACGAGATTGTATGTATGACATACACTGTATGTATCATGTAACCACGAAATAAGGATTCCGTGACACCAGTATGGTAAAGCAGCATATCCAAAGTACACACAGAGAATCTTCATTTGATGTAATCTTAAACACAACCGTCTGCATGCTCACCACTCTGAATCAGAGTGATCAAATGTAATATTTCAGACTCGCCTCAGCCTTGTAAGGTAACAACTGTCAACTGAATCGGAACAGAGCAATATATGGAAGGATATATAATACACATGGTAGGAGATTCTATAGTAAATCCAGAATCCAAATCCCCCTTTAGTACACACAAGATAACCGTTATATGTACATATATTACTACAAATGTTGTGTATGTTTGGTAGAGTTTCCACAGGATTTTTAGTTTCTACCATTTTGGTCTCGAATTCTAATTTGACAGAATAAGAAACGCTGTGAGAACTTGAAATCTTTCCTTTCCCTTCTCCACCGAGGACGAAGACAGTCTCAACAAATCGAAAACTGTACACAAGAGTCAAAAGTCTCTTCCGATCTCCTGTTCTACATTCTACTACAAGATATAACTCTTTTTCACTGTATTCTGTGATTCCGACTTTATCCATCGAGAGCAGAAACATCATTCTAAATTCCTTTTCTTTCCTCTCAAAATCCTCGCATAACATTTACTTGTTTCAATCTAGGAATTCACCTTGAAAAAAAATATTATGTGTAGGTAACATTGAGAAGAGGTTGTAGCTCTTCTCACTTTCATTTACCATTCTATATATACCGGAATCGTATTCATTTTACTTTCCAGGTGAGAGCGACAGAGAAACGGGGAAACGAATCTGGGGAAAACTATACTAGAGAAAACGAGAAAGAGAAAAGTACGAAAGCGGGCAATCATAGGACGGTGTCAGCTCTCCAGATAAAACTGTGTATATAGTGTAGAGAGAAACATATCTCTTTATCTTTTTAACCTTGAGTTTTTCACATTGTTCAAAAAGGAAAACTGTATACCTTCCCGGGAATAAGTCACACACACTGGACTTTACCAGTTTCCCCCTCAGATGTGTGTAAAGACACCACTAGCTGTTGAGTGTCTTCCATACTAAATAAGTTTTCCTAGTTATACGAACAAAAACTAGCAATCCTAACCATTCTTTGTTCTCCAGAATTCTATGCATACTATTTTTTTCATAGGATTTCGTTCAACAATTTATGAAGCCATTAGTCTTCCTCTCGTATGTGTACACGTAGATTCGGTCATGCTCTGCTTATTATAGTACCTACTTCCAAACTCCAACCAAGGCTTACCAAGGGTATGGGAAACTAATATACCAATCTATTATCTATATCTATACCTGTATGCATCAATTTTTATCTTTTTCTTCTCACAAGTAGTCGCAAGTACCAAACTTGTAACGTCCAAATATCCGAATTTTATATATGGAGTTGGAGTCCACAGTGTGGTCTATGAACAATAGACAAACACGTTTAGTTTATATACCAAACCTACATATAATTCGCAGATATTTGTATGTCACACTAATACTAATATAGGCATCCATCTAAAAGTAGATTTTTCACCAACAAAAACGATAATAAAAAAAGCTCCTTTTGTTGGAAAAGTTTGGAAACTTTGTTCACATTCATCCTGTTTGAGTTCTCAATTTGTCAATTTTTATCGTCCCACATTTCAATCTGAATTTTTCTCAGAAGATTCACAAGCCTCTTATTAATTTTAGTTGACTTTTGAATAAGCCGTGTATATAGGGTCTGGATTTAACTTTATATCTACCACGATATATATTCTGCAGGATTTTAAATCTCATCCTGGAGACCTCATGAATCTCTTGATGAAATGGAGATAGAGTGACTACTCAGTTTTTAAAGCAGCTTTTACTCACTTTTAGTTCCTGTATCTAAACAAACTCTGTAAAGCCTTCAGCCTACAGGCTTTCCAGGTAATCAGAAACCTGGAATCGTTTCATAATTCAAGTGCTGTTATCATTCGACGTGAACATGCACTTTCATCATTTCACATTTTCCACCCAAATTAGGATTCAAAATGGAATACCCTGGAAGCTCTCTTATTTGTTTTATGTCGGTCTGCATCTTGAGAATTGACTGTCCAATTAAAAAAAGTTGAAAGATGTAACGCAGATTGATGAAGCAACATGCTCAACTTGTCATTTTAATAATTGGAAAAAATATACCGCCCCTACATTGTATACGTATAACGAGGGAATATTTTTATTAATTTGACAACTGACATTAAAAAATTGAGAGTACAGGTGCTTGTGTATAATATCCTTAGAATTCCAAATGAGATTTCTGTCACGATAATATTTAGTTTGGATAGTACCAAAGTACCAAAGAATTAAGCACATGTTAATTGCTGACGACTATAATATGCTATGTGATACATAGTATAGACAAGAAATCCCGTCTTACAATTTTATGTAATATATGGGAGCGTCCGCGAGAAAACAGGCCAAGTCGTGAAACAAAGGTTTTTGCGTATGTATGCAATCGAATACAGGCTATCTATAAAATAGTCTAAATTCCAAAAAAGTTTCGATTTACAAAAAAAACGGAAAACCCTAACTTGGATTAAAACCCGCTTAAAATTTTACTCCATGAACTACCCAATCGATTACATTAACGTACACGTTTCTCCTATGAAAATTCAAACAGAAAAAATCTCCTAGTTCCAATATCTCTTGAACTAGTTTTCACGACTTGGCCTGTTTTCTCGCGGACGCTCTCATATAGTTCCTCTGCATAAAACATAAACATAATATATCGTCCTGAATAAATGAATAAAATATTCTTCTGGTAGGAGAAAGGGAATTAAATAGACGCTAATTTATTATTTACTCCTCCATGCTCTCAGGGATTATTGCCATATTTGGATATTTAAAAAAAAAGAGTATATGTACATACATATTCTTTTCAGTCGTCATTGTTAATTGTTACAAACAGTGAAACAGCTTTGCTCTAAATCCAAATTTGAATTTACAACCATAAGAATAATTATCATAGAAGACGGGAAAAAAGCCTTAAAGAATTTAAGAGTTTCATCTCCATCTCCATCATCATCATATCGAATAATCATTTAGAATTCAGAGTTACTGGAGTACTGCTGGATGTAATTTAAGCGGTGCTCAGGATTCCTTTCCTTATATATATTTTGTACCTATTCCCAGCTGACAGTCTGACTTTGATAAATTGAATGAAAACTCGGAAATGTTCAAGAGCTCCATTCGTCCATTCTCCAGACGACTCACAAAATATACATACATATACATATTCGACGTCGTACACACAATGTATTAATATCATGTGAATGCAAGTGCATACTAATACAACATGGCTGGAATCCTTCAAGAGGGGATTTACAATTATATGCACACTGCATTTGCTCCAGCTTGCTCCAAAAACAAATATAACAACTCATTCTGAAAAAGAGCAACAAACATTAAGAATTACGACGAGCAACTATATACCCAATGAATCCAGTATCGCACCACCTTCACCATCTCACTCAATCTCCTTTCTCACAGCATGGATGCAAAATGCAAATCCTCCCTGTGTAAATTCTAGTTTGTAAATCCCACATGGTGTACTTCCTTCGACACTTGTACGAATTCTCACCGTAAACTGAATGCTCAACTAAAACAAAACATTGAGTATAACTACAAAAAAAATGAGAGTAACATTATCATGGATATGAAACTCAACGTATTCCAAATTCCAATGGGATCAAAGTGTTCCTATAAAATCTCATTTTGTTAGTTTGCATTAAGTTATATTATACTACAGTAAAAAAACAACTCGGATTGAGGTCAAATGAGGAGATTGTTTCGGTTTTTCATGCTTCAACAAATCAATATTAAAGATGAACATATACATCTTCATCTTAATCTTAATCTGCATGATTGTAGGCAAATAGAAAACATTCGCATATAAAACAATATACGATGGAAGAATTTGTACCTTTACAAAGTTATCTGTACAAAGATCTTGTCCTCATGATGCCTTGCTGAAAAATGCAATTCAAATAATATTTGTGATGACGACTTCACACAATAATCATCACACCAAATACCAAATCCCCAACCGAACAAACAGCAAGAGAGACACACCTAAAACACTAACGATCGTAATAATAATGATAATAATACATCCTATATTTCCTAATACTGTCAGTATCAAACTTCATAATGCCTACATACTTAAGTACTATTGACTATTGACGTTGAAGCGTTAAACACATGATACACACGCCACACCACACGAGCTCATTTGTATTCCCATTGTTATGATTTACTAGGCTGTCCATGCCTTGTACTTGCTGTCTAATCTGAACCGCATCTTCAATTCAACGCAAGTATTGAAAGGCAATGAAAGGAACAAATGATGCTCACTGCGAGAGATACAAAGTCTATGTTGGAAATCCACAATGATGCGTTTGACACCTACACGCATCCACTTTAGCAAATAGACAAGACAAAAAAACCAAAGAAAGCAATGACAGGAAGAGAGAAGCCAGTTAGTAAAGTTAGTTCAATGGTACACATTAGAATCAGATGACTAGATAGTCTTATTGACTATGATTGTTATAGGTCTCTCGCTCTCGCTCTCGCTCTCGCTCTCGCTCTCGCTCTCTCTCTCTCTCTCTCATTCTCTCTGGTATTCATTATCCATACATATCTACAGACCAAAACCATCATACAATTACCCCGAGAGAACATATGAAACACATCTGGAATCTGGATCTTGCATATTCGGAGCAAGTTGGGAAAAAAATGCAGTGGGAAACCCCCATTTGAAACCTCTTTGTATACACGTATTTTTATTTTTATTTATACATGTCAACTTTGACTATGGAAAGAATGGGAGAGTGTGCGGACGACTCAATGGATTTAGCTACACAGATCCGTATAAATACAATGTATGTACAGATGACTACAGAATACAGACAGTGCTTTAATGACTATAGAAAACCTTTTTTTTCATACAGATTTAATTTGAGAGAATGAGAAAGAGCAAAAGAGCAAGAGCCAACAGCTATTTACTACCAACAATCATAGTTACTATAGTATATAGTATATACTATATGTGCACTTTGTATCTGCATCTACATGCTCTGTCTACAATGCTACAGATATGAGAGAAAAAATGCGACAGAAAACACGTAAAGGCGTTCTTTCATACATTTTAACCACATTCACAGTCAGTCAGTCAGTCAGTCTCATTTGTATTTGTATTTGAGTATGGAAAAACCAAACCACGTTCGTTTGTCGAGAGGTCGAGACTACATGTAGAATGTAGATTACAGATTTCCCCTTCAAATCCAGAGACTTTGGACAAATCAAGGATGAAAGAGAAATGAAATGATAATAAATTGTGTAGTTTTCATAAGAAAAATGTGAATTCATTCTCATTTGGAGTTGGAGTGTTTTGAAGAATTTTGTACAGGTTCACAGGAGGAAGGAGTAGAGAGAGAAGACATGGAAAAAATGTAACTCAAAGTACAAATGACTGTTGGAAGTTGCCACAGTCAAAAACTGTTTGTTCATCCACATGGAAGACAAAGATGTGAACGTACATAAAGCGTAATTGCATGTTATGTTCTGTTGGCTGGAATTTTTTTTTCGAGGCTCTCGATCGTCCATCCGATGTTTTGTGTCCGTTCTCTCTCTCTCTCTCTCTCTCTCTCTCTCCCTTTCTCAAGGTAACTCTGAATTTGAATTCAGAATAACAACATACATACAGATTCGAGTACTGTAACATGTAGTATGAAAGTAAATGAGGATATGTTACACATGAGTATGTGAATATATGCGATAAAATAGTTGTAGGTACTTCATGTTTTACTCTCACCCCATGAGCCATGAGCTAACAATCTCGAAACTTGAAAAGAATGAGGGAGAGAGAGAGAGAGGGAGAGAGAGAGAGTAAAAAAATCCGTACACTTGCATACAAGAATTTACACAAAATGGGAATTTGCAATGTTCCCTTACAATGTAGGATTTTGGCGGGAAGTCTATGAGAAAGTTTTCACTTTGATGAACACGATAAGACTTTTCCCGGATTTCCATCTCCTCGGCCTTCACCGGACTTGGCGGGATTTCCACGCAGATGTTTCTCTTTCTCTCTCCCTCTCTGTCTCGCGATATCTTTTCTCCATGTAGATGTAGAATGAGAAAGGGAAAAGAGAGAGAACCTTTCGGCAGGCATATGGCTGGGAGTTTTTCGGCCCTCCTTTAGTGACACTCGTCTACACTGTAAAAACCTACCAGGGCCTCTCACTATATGCATACAGATAGTAAGAGACAACTCTAAAGCTATATCTACAGATACCAGCAGTCATACACAACACACAGCAGCTCCTTCGACCAGACTTGATTACACACAATACACACAGATACTCAAACTACCAAATATCTACATAGCTATGGTTTATCTTCTATGTATAAATGCATACGTCTATGTCTATGTCAGTGGGTGAGTCCATGATAAAGCTTTACACTTACATACATGACTCTATACGCAGGAATACATACACGCTTGTTTTTATTTGTAACTTTTCTACACATAGTTTGTGTGTGTGTGTTTTTTTGGAAGAGAGTTTTCTGTAATATCCGTAGCTGACCCCTGTACATATGAATATTTACCACGCTTTCACGCATTAAATTTTTAATTTCACTGTTCACTCTCCAATATCTATGCATTCATTTGTTCTTTTCCTACAGATACCTACAGACAGATACTCTGCATAAAAGTACAACACCCTTTAAGACACTCTCGAGTTGAAAGTGTTTTGTCATTAAATGCACAATGCATAATTCACCTTGGCTTTTACTCTCTCTCTCTCTCTCTCTTTGCTCTGACAATCGTATTGAATATCACTATAGTATATACACAGTTAAAAAACTACAGATATCATTATGTAATGATTCTCACTGGTGAGGTTGAAGTTGAAGTTAATGTGCAGTTCATTCTTGCTATACCTTGACTTGTCTTTTTAGCAGTGTGTAGTCGTGCAGCCCTCATGGCTTCTTGTGTTCTGTCACTTCTGTCAGACTGTCTCGCATGGTTCAGAACAAAAATAAATGAAAATGAGAACGAGAATGAATACATACGGAGAATCAAATAAAGTTGACTGGCCTGTTGGCATGTTCTTATTCTTTACATTTCAAGCTATATGGTCACTGTACAAAGAACAGAATATACAGACAGAGAGATGAGGTGGTGGAGAATTCCCGAGTTTGTTTTCATTTTCTTCATCCTTCATTTTCGTTGGCAGCTAATTCCGAATTCATAATTCGTTCTTCTTCTTCTTCCTCTTCATCTTCATTTGCTTCGTCTTTTATTTAACATTACTGAATGTTAATTGTCCGTTCCATCTGTAAATCTTTTTTTTTTTTTTGTGTGTGGGGACTGGGAATAGTGAGAAACAAGTTGCATCTCACTTCCATTAGTTTCAAATTCCAACTACAGTAATTCATTCTCATTCTGCAGATACACACGTGGAAGTGGAATGATTTCACCTCAATTCTCTACACACAAAAGACAAAGACAAGAGAAAAACTCCAGCTCATTTGACTTGGCATTGGCATCCAGATAGACGCAATAATAATAATAGCTACACACATTGCAAGCCTTCTTTTTTGCCCTACACGCATATGTAGGGAAAAGCAAGCAAGGGTCATTAACTAAGAAAAACAGATTAGCATATATGCGTGTAGATTTATAGTGGTTTAAATCAGAATCTGAAAGTGCGCACACTTCACAAGTCATCCCAATATCAGTGTAGAGAATCCATCTTACTCGTGAGCCCGGAGTTTGACCGCATGTAGAAAGACAGCAACATTTTAGGTTGTCAGCATAATTTCAATGATGATAATAATAATAATCACAGTTATGTTATTGCCATTTATCTGCTGGTTTGAGGTGCAAGAGCTTTGGCTTTTAGCTTTTGGCTTTTTGGATTTGAGGGAGGATAATAATGAATAAGCATTATCCATGTAGTTGATTGTATTGGGAATTCAAAGGAGTCGAAAGGACATTGTTCTGTTTCTATACACACGACATTCTGCATGGTGTAATTACAATGAGGATTATGCTAAATGCCCAAATTCCATTGTACTCACATATAAAGGACGACACAGTCTGTATTCTGCATTTTACAAAGAGTTGTGCGTCTGCATGCAGTCTGCAGTGGACGATCTTTAGAGATTTGAAAATATTACCTATGGCATGGTCCACTGTATAATCTGTAAATCTGTACAAACGGTTCAAGTGATATTTACGACGAACGATGCACCACGAGGACTGGGCAGTCAGCAGTTTGAGTTGGTGTTGTTGCTGGCATATGGCACACATTGACTTGGATGTATTGAACAAGATTTTTTTTCCATCTTCAACTTCATTCCATTTCCATTCTATTCTCTTCCATTCTTTCCTTTCTTGTTAACTGTATCTACAGATAGTGTTGGAGTGGAGTATAGGAAAGTAAAATGTAAAATGTAGAGAATGCTGAATACTGTTGAAGCTGTACAAGTAAGATGAATGTACGGACTAAAGCGTTCCCTCCCTTCATACAATACACATTCACATTCACATTCACTTGCAGAGAGTCAAAGTTAAAGTTACAGCAAAAGAGCAAAAGTAAAAAGCCTCCGAGAACAAACTGACAAATCATGCATGTTTTCTCCTTTTCCTTTTGCACTCCACTCCAAAAATGGTCATGAGCTGGACATTGAGCTGAATACACATGGGCAAGCTTGATGATGATGATGATGGTCACTTGTTCCCTTGTACACATACATTCGTAAATGGTCCTGGTCTACAATATACTCTATCTGTACATACCTTGAGATCTATACATGTAGACATGTAGGTACGTGTTCGTGTATGTACATACATAGAATCACATTGCTCCATACATAATGATAATGATGGATGGTCATGTAGTTTTGTGTAGCTGTTGTTGTTGTTATTGTTATTGTCTGGATTTACGCTGTAAATTCCAATTCCTTAGTTTAAATTCGAGCGAAAAGGAACAAATCCATTCAAAGAAACTAACACGTACATACATAAGAGTTCAAGAATAATAATAATAATAATAGCAGACTCGGAATATCTGTACATGTGTAAAGTGTATAGAAATGTGATGTCGGACACGTTTTTTGTAATGGGCAGGAGAAGGAGAAATGACTCGTCATATGTCCAGTTCCAGTCCAGTCATGATGCAAAATGGTGACTTTCCTAATCGTACGGAATTCTCATTCTCTCGGACATGGTATATGAATGAATATGTATACGACGGTACAATTGAATATGTTTGAGTAGTATATGTATGAGAATGAGAAATGAGGAATGAGAAAGTGGGAGCAGCACACCTTAGGTGTCATTATAATGGGATATGGGAATGGAACAATGAAAGTAAGGTGACATTTCCCGGCACACGGGAACAATACTCCTTCGTTAATGCACACGAACATGAATACGGGTCATTCTATATGTTATCTTAAGAGGATTCAAAGTTCAACTCTAACTTATTCCGAGCATTAAGTATACTTAAATCCCATTCATGTAAACTTCAACTTACGTCACAGTCACAGCCATTGTCATTGTGTTACTAAATCGAAAACGAAATACCTACATATAAATACTTGACTTGACACCTCCAGTCCACACGCTTTGAGCTAAACTCCGTGTACGAGTCAGAATCTCAGCTAACGATCACGGAAAGTAATTTCATTTATTATTTACTGGATTGCACACACTCACACAATCACCAAACACCACACTTTTAATCACATCACATTAAATCATATTGTGCATTTTTATTTATCATCGGATATTCTTCAATAAAAAAAAACCACCGCTCAATGTGTATAGTATAAATTATGTAAGCTTGTTGACAATCCTAGTAAAAAAAATCATTCAAGACAATCTTAACCGTATAGGTACACACTTTGTGTTTGCATTTAGATACTTGTGGGTTGAGGAAACTCAGAAACTTTGCTTTCCTCGTTTCAATTCTATTGTCAATTTTTAATTGTCATGCAAAGGGCTTGCTCCGTTTCATGCATCACCCCATAGCCATATAGCTTAAAACATGTCCGTCATTATCATTAAAATACTAATCGTAAGTACTTAATGGATATTTTTCCATTGTTAATGTCATCGTTGACTTTGACCGTGGCGAGCTTGTAAATCAATGTAGGATAACGATAATGATAAGTGTACAGAAAACTACGTGAGCATCTTGACAATTATTATTATTATTATTAATAGTCTCTGGATGATTTGTACAGAATACACCGAGAACAGGTCAAATCACACAGGGATTGACGTTTTTTTTTGTTGAACTTTATTACACACAATTAAAGTGTTGTAGTCGTGGTTGTTGATCCCAATGATTTTACATTATTGAATAATTGAATAATGGAAGAAGAGTGACTTCTTTTCATCCACCATATGTACATTTATCGTTTGTAGCATTCATATTTCATATATATATATTGCCGGACCACCGCTGACTGACTTTATATCAGTTCAGGCGATTTTTTAAAATACATACACAATTACAAGTCTGTCTTATTCTCTCTAATTCCTCGTGTGTATTCTCGGCTCTATCAAGCACTTTGAACTTATCGTTCGTTAAGCTGCTTTACATATGGCTTCACCGGTCACCGTTCAACTTCAACTTATATTTTCATGTGAGATTGGATGAGTCTTGATTTTCCCCTATTAAATAATGAGACCATACAAAGACCAAAAAGGGTACAGTTTTTTTTCTTCATTTGGTAGAAAAAAAGTTGAGCCTACATAGAAGTAAAACACACGCCCGTTTTGATTAGAATTCATTCGGGATTAACATACAGTGCGAGTCACAGGGACACACACACGCATTTTAATACATATTGCACTTGGTAATCAAGTCCAAGTTCAAATCCAGCTTAAAAGTTTACAATTACAGGGAAAACAACTTGAGCTCTTTCCTCGCATCACATCTTCACATCTCAACTCTGCTCTCTATAAAAAGCTCTCATGCATGCAATGAGAATTCTCTCTCTAAAAATTACATATTCGTACGACATACCTATATCTATATATATCAACAAGTCTCATTTTGTCTCTCTTGATGAACTTGAACAGGTACATTGTATTTGTTTTTGTATCTCTGTATTGTAAGAAGTCCAGTCCAAGATTGTTCATTTACCGGAAAACATACTCGTAATGTTGTTTTTTTCTTCAAAACAGAGCAGTGATATAATTATATCAGTCTATTTGGTATATCAGTACGCCATAAGAAGTGCTTCGTTAAATTTTAACTTTAATTATCTTGTGTGTTGTGGTTCTTCCCTGTTGAAAATTACATGGATATCTGACGGTATATCTGTAAAATGTTTTATTATTGTATATCAACATCAACACAGAAACAGATACGGATGGAAGATAGTACGAGTACAAAATTGAATTGTATATCTGGAGATGGTCGAAATGGAAGTGGAAGTGGATATTTCCGTACGACACAGAACCTCTCTTTCTCTTTCTCTCTACATTCTACATGATATACGAATATCAGTACAGATAAAAAAAAACCTCTGGGAGAACCATAAAAGGTATAGGGTTAGAAGAAAAAAAAAAAGCTTTCCGTTTTCCCCTTTGACTTTGTGTTCGGTCAACTAAAGCGAGAAATTTTTATTGCATTAGCCATAAAGACTGATATTTAATTTATAGGTTTTCAGACGTGAAGATAAGCGAGAGAACATGGAGAGAGAGAGAGAAAGAGAAAGAGAGCTCACACTCCAAAGTCAAAGCCAAAAAAGCAATAGGGACGACGGCTAATAATGATAATGAATACGACTTGGAGATATGAGATTCAAACTGGATTGTATAATGGCAGATTACATACGTAAGACTTGCTTGGGAGTTTCTTTTATAGATACAGAAACTCTCGCTTGTGTTTGTGTAGTCACTGCTCACTTCTCATATACATAAATAAATCCACCTTCACTAGTATCGTATCGTTATGGGATTAGCATTAGACTATCAGTTTATGGTGCATATAATTGTACAAAGACGCATATGTGAAATCTGAAGAGTAACTACACTATGAAAAACGAAGACAGAGCACATTTGTATTCGTATATTTATAGGAATGGAAACGTCCTGTGGGGAGAAAAACTATACAACGAATTTGAAAAGAGTTATAGCGGGTTCAAATCTAATGTCAGTTGAAGATTTAGTTGAAATCGGAGCGAGTTTCTTTCCAGTCTCCAGTCTCCATTCTATCATCAGTAGACGCATTACTCGACAACAGTTACCACACCATTTTCAAGCAGTGTTGACTCCTTTGACTTGTACCCGATTTCAATCCAATGTTCGGCCTCAATTAGGTCACACACAACTAAACAGAAAGTGTCCAATTTCCCATTTTATTTTAAAGCCTATTAAATAAAATTCATAGTATTTAAGTATAGAGTATAGGTATGCTGAAAACAATTGGGATTTCTATCTGGACATGTAATTTTTGTTGGGAAATGAAATTAAATGGAATTTAAAAAAAAAATGGGGGGAATGTCAATTGGAAATTGGGAATTGACGAACACCGTGAGAAATAATTTGAGCGGGCTATTAACTGTTAACTTGTCGCTTTGAGCTGATAGAATAGTCGACTGCCATGGCAATTATAGGATTACGTATTGTCTCATACTTTCTGTAGTGTTGTTATAAGTAAATCTGAGGCTCCTCGTCTCCTCATTAGACGACGGATGGTCATGACTTTCCTTCACATTTGATTGTGAGATCAACTTGGATTTACATTTGAATTTACGTTTGGAGGTTTGAGGCTCAAAAAAGAGAAAAAGAAAAAAGAGTCCTTACATGGAATTTGAAACTACAAGTTGGCTATAAAAAAAAATAGTCGAGGCCTCCTGAAATCTCTTGATTCTCTTGACGACGTTCAAGTCGATAGTTTTTGTAGTTTTCTCCTCCATATAAGATGGATTTGTATCTGGAAACCTCAAGTCTCAAGACTCAAATGTTGAATCCTTTAGTATTGACTCTCTATCTCTCTCTCTCTCTCTCTTGAGGTTTTTTAATTTCCATGTTCGAATCCCTGTACAAGCTGTACATAGTGATGAATGCTACAGATTAAATTAATGGCTTTTGCTATTTCCTTGTCATCTTGTTTTTTCTCTCTCTCTCTTCATTTCTGGTTCTGTCTCTATGAGGCTGATGTTTCTTTACATATAGTTTTGGTTCCTGGTAAAGTAATCAAATTGAAAATCCTACTTGAATTCCACAGTCTCAACCCCTTAAATTGAGCTGAGAGTTGAGAGCTGTTGACTAATCGTTAACGCTTAATTTTTCCTCCTCCTTCCTCCCAATACTGTACACAGACAACTACAGAAATGGTTTGTATATAAAATATAGACAGACATTTCCTTTTAGTTTTTTGGGAGATCAACTGGTAAATGGAGAAAATGAATGGAAGAAACCAATAGAGGAAATTGGGAGGGATTTAAAATAAATTATTTTGACAGGAATTGGTGTTCAGATAACTTATAAATGAGATTCCTAACCAAACTTACCATTATTCCGTTGTTTTTCCTGGTGCATCTGCATCCGTTCCCTTGAAACATGTTTCCACTTTAAATACGAAGCTTTTTTACTTTAACCATTTCCTACCAAAAATCTTTCCAAACTTCGTCTTCACGCATTTAAATATGTGAGATGTGAGCATGAAAATATTCAGAGAATCATCATCGGAAAATCAAAATTGATAGTTTGGAAAAGCTGAACTGAGCAGACAAATTCTATAGGAAATGTAAAATACAAATCGATAGGAAATATTGGAAGAAAAACTAAAAAACTACTACTAAGACAAATTGGCAGGAATAATGAGAATATTACCATCAAGAAAATAAAAATAAAACTAACAAGCTTCAACATGGAAGGGGAAAAAAGTTAAAATATTGTTTTGATTCTCATGGTTGAGCAGAACGGAAGGATCGTGGAGTTTATTTCATTTGAATTTCAAATGGAAATGATAGTCAACCGTACACATTTTAATTTATTTGCATCATTAAAGCGAATGATTTCACCGTTTCATTTCACAAAATCCCTTAATTCATTCGCATCTCCAAGAAACTCAGAGTACATGTGCAAAAAATACGTAAATATCGTAAGTCAAACCTGTTACCTTTTCCTGTTCCGGCTTCATACAGAATCTGGTCTGGTAGAGACAGAGAGAGGGAAATGAAATGACGTGATGCCCGCATTGTCGTTGTCGTAAATCCTGCAAGTAAAGTAATATAATTTGACATATGGACATGTTTAACATTCACCAGTTCCTTCAGCTCTCATTCATTTCCACCATTTCTTTTAGTTAAATCCCGCTTTCCGATTTCTCTCTAACACACAAAAATTCAAATATGTATACATAAGATATGCCCTTCGTATTTTTTTCCTAATAATATGTCACTATCTCGACATTTACTTTATTTTCCTGTTTCCGTGTACTCATATCGTGTATTCTGTGTACTCATGACCTGAAGGGATATTCACTCTATATGTGTTTGGTGTTTGTTTGCTCGTCTAACTTTATTAGAACTAGTGACAAGATGATGTGGAGTAGAGACTTTTGGGTGATGTGATGGTGATTTGGGTCGTCTAGCCAGAAGCTTCATCAAGATGAACTGAGTGACATTTTTTGACAGAAAAAGACGGCAACTTCCATTTCGATTCATGTTTCATTCCCTCAAGTGCCATTGCACTTGAGGGAATGAGGCCTTCACCATCAACCATCAGCCAGCAAGTTCCCTCCATTAGTTTTACTTTTACTTCACTTTTCGATCTTCATGTCCTCGGGGAAAAAAGATCGCTCCTCTCCTTACACGAAGGTATTACCCACCGAGTCTTATCGTTCGTTAGTTTCTTTGACACACAGAAAATCCAAGATCCAGTGACTGTGAATGGTGAATGGGATTGACAATGGGCATACGGATACATAATACATATCTGTATGACATGAGCATAACTACAACTACGTGAGTATTTATGTGTATTGAAATTCTAATCCTGATTCTGTTGCCCACTCCATTCCATTTCCATTTCCATATGTCATGGAAGTTGTATTAGGAACATTTTAGTTTCTCTATAGATCTTATACAAATTGAAATGATGCAAAGTCAAAGGAAACAAATAGGAAAGTCCCCACGTTTTTTCCCCGTACATATATATCTTATACTCTCACTATTTTCTATTTTAGTCAACTTGTTTATCTTTTTCTCCTTTTCCCTCATTTTAAATTGACTCTGCGTACTCGGATTTCCAAGTAAATGTTAGGTAATTCAATCGAACTGGCAAAGCAAATAAAAACAAGAGAGAACGAAAAAGAGTCCAGAGCCGAGTTGTCTAAATAATTTAAGAGAGTAGCATGTAACTGTACAGAGAAAATGGGAGGACTCGTCAGTGTATTTCTCTGTATGGATGTGCAAATTAGGAAAACATTGAGGATCAAAGATTACAGTACCAGCTATCTCTCTCTCTCGCTGTATAGTTCTACAAAAGTATACAGAGACTTGAGTCTGTAAATGGGAAAGACAGGACATGTGTGAAAACTATTGGCATTGACAATGGAAACAGTACAAGTAAAAGTAAAAGTAAAGGAGCTGGAGGTAATTTGTATCATTCGGATGACACACAGACTTCTTTTTTTTTTTAAAGAAAAGTTTGAACTTTTGCAGTCTCGAGTCCCACTCAAGATTCTTTAGATCTGTTAGAACTAGAACAGAGTCATTTGGACTTGAATCATTGAGCATACGTGGAATTTAATGTTATTGGGCTCTGATCTTTTTCTTTCCCTTTGGAGTGAGTTTTCATTTTCTTTTTCTTTTTCAGTCCTCAGTCCTCACATGCCTTTTCCAGCTTAAAAAAGTGAAATAGAGCAGCCGGTTGTGTGCTGTTCATTCTGAAACTTGAGTTGGAGAGAAAAAGTGAGAGAGAGAGAGAGTTCTCTTGTACTTTGTACAGATACTTTGTCTTGTACTTTTTCAGTCAAAGGTTTCATCTCTTACTTTTTACTTTTACTTTTGTCTTCTCGAGTTTATATATAAAACTATACGTATATAGAAAAATGTGTTACGGAGGAGGAGTGTGTTTGTTCCATGTTCCTCGCACTTTTTCAACAAATTACCGGCACTCATTATACAGTGTACAGTTTACAATTTACTCGTACCGAAGCCGACACAACAAGCACTCGCTCTCTCGCACTCCCTGGGTAGCCAGAACGAGCCTAACTGGTCGGGTAACCAGCAGCTGGTTAGCTAAACTTTTTGAGATAGATTTAAATTTTGAATCCGAAACAGCCATACATACAGCTACGACTTACAAGGGAACTTCTTCAGGTGTGACCGGCCGTTCGAAATGGGACTATATGGGAAAGACTGACCCTTCAATATGATTAACTTTGGTCAAGGTCGCAGATCCGCATATTGAGATTTGACCTGACAGGACCCTCCCAAAGTTTCCTTGTTTTGCATTACAAACACGGGTACCTTGTCTACCTTGAATATTTCCATAAGGAATCCCATGCAAATTTCTCGCGAAACAATTTCAAGTCTCTTTTACCTTAAACTTTTCTCCATTAAAATCTGACGTGAGTTTTACCCGGGTGATAGCAAGACCCACGTTTGACATGACAAACGACTAACCAAGCTATGACACGACTGGTGAAACTTTTGACATGACTAACCAGTTTTTGGCCTGACTGACTTTTGACATGACTAACCAGTTTTTG
>JAIUND010002296.1:0-23704 GCA_034699125.1 Gisinianus flammeolus
TACTCCACTGAGCACATAGGTCCTTTTAGAATTAACCATTTCGGCTATAGCGCTTTTTCGAGTTTCACGAACGATATGTCATCTGTGTAGATTCTCTCGCGTACAGTCACGAGTTTTCTGCATTATTATAGGAGCAAAAATTCTTGAGGGTTTCATAGGAATTTCGTCGTTATAATCATAACGGCGTATACACACTTTCCCTGTACATGTGCAAAATAAAAATACATGAAGAAAACCGAACCATGGAGGAGGGAGAAGACACGAAACATTCAGTCTAAAGAAGAAGATGAAGAAGAAGAAGAAGAAGTAGACGACGACGAAGACGAAGACGACGAGGAGGAAAAATAATGGAAGCTACACATTCACACACCGATGAATGCGAGCACGTAAAATGCACGCAGGTTCACTGACAACTTTCACCTTACAATTGCCTTCATTCCATTATTTTATTTTTTATTTATATTTCATAACGCCTAATTGTTCCGTCACTTGTTATGTATCCCCATACACATGCCATAACATATTTCACACAATGCTATCTCTCTCTCTCTCTCTCTGTCGTTCCTTTTAGTTGTGTATTGTAGATGTGTGTTGTGTGTGGAGACAGAGTCTTGTTGCATTAACCAGAACCACGTAGGAAGGAGGCAGCCACACGTTTGACGTTTCTGCTTCTTTGCCTTTTCACCAGAAACAGAAATAGCCCAGCAAAACAGTTTTTTCTCTCTCTCTCTCTCTCTCTCTCTCTCTCTCTCTCTCTCTCTCTATTTCGTTCTCTCTCTCTCTCTCTCTATTTCGTTCTCTCGTTCTCTCTCTCTCTTTTCCCTTCCGATGCGAACGTTGAAGAAGAACGAGATGTTGACAAGAGGCCACAAAATGAAGTCAAAGAACAACAACGATGTAGTAATTATACTGGTGTATGATGTGTAGTAAGGGAAAGCTCTTGTATAAAATCTCTATATATATGTATATTTTCCGTATAAATTGTCTCGATGTATGTATTGTATCTGTCTGTACGTCCCTTGCAATAATTATGACTGTTCGCATGCTTGGTTATAATATAGATTTAGTTGTCACTCAATTACTTCGCTCACTTCTTCCCCCAACCAAAGTTAATTTTCAGACTTTTTTTCTCTCTCATCTGTAAATTACTTGGAGTTGGCGTCACACCACATAGAAAAACAAACCAAACACGAGGAATATCATATTATGTATAAAAAATTCTACATTTATACAATTTACTCAAATTGAAATATACTAGAATTTCAACATTATTTTGACTACATTGTTTTCAATTTGAAAAAAGATGAAAAAAACAACTAATCATTAAATTAGTTTAGAGTTTACATAGGTACGCATATAAAAGTATAGGAGCAAACAAATGTATGTACATGTGTGCGTATAAGTAAGCGTATGTGAGCTCCCTTGAATATAGCTCTACGACTTTGACGTAGGCCAAAGGTAAATTACTTTTATGCACTGATGATTCAATATATTATTCATTATGCTCGTTCACAGAGGCTCCATTGCTCAAAGTACAAAAGTTATATATGTGTGTGTTTTCCTAGTTCCCTGCATACGAAAAAAAGTGAAGAAAATAGCACAACATTGGCGATTAGTTCCCATTTCGGGGCTACTTAAATGAACATAAAGTTGGTCACCTTACAATTTTTTTGCTCTATGGAACGTAAATGGAGACGGAGAACGGAAACTGGATTTTTTATACGTATATGTATAGTTTGTAGTTTACAGTTAGAATAATGACTAATAATGAGAGAACGTTTGTTCTCTGTGGCTCTCTCCTATCTTCTCCTATCGTACGCTCACACTTCCATCTCCTGTACATATACATACTAGCGAGAAAGTAGAATCCAGCCATTCACTATTTGTACCATGTATAATAAATTATAAACGTACATACATAATACATGTATGTATACGAACCAGTTGTATACGGTGAAGCTACGAGCATATGTACAGTGGCAATGCTGTAGAATAGCCGTGAGAAAAGTGAAGTACACACTAGGAAAACATGGGGGTAAGGCACTAAGAAAACCATAGAGACGCAAGAGAGAGAAAGGGAGAGAGCGAGAGAGAGAGAGAGCGAGAGCAAGAGCGAAATAGAGAGGCTAAAAAATCGATATAAATATTCCATGTAATGTTGGCTTTCCTTCCGCTCCCAAAACTCCACATCAACATCAAACCATAGCAGGACCAAGAACGAGACCAAGAAGTAGAAGAAGGAGAAGAAGAAAAAGAAGAAGATGGTATCGTATCGTTTCGTATGTTGAGGATGCAGAGTATGAGAGTCAGCTAGTCCCTAGTACAGAATACAGATACAGGACACAGAATAGCCCAACTGGGTATTTTTTCTCTTTAGGTCTTAAGGAGTTTTTATACTATTCCTCTCTCTCTCTCTCTCTCTCCCTCGTTTCCCTCCTGTATATCAGTACACGATGACACACACACACACACAAGTCACTTGATCTACTACGGTACTTGCTCATGTACCAAAAGTCGGTATATAATATGGATCCATGACCATTATTTGAAATCTTCTATAAAGAATTTCAAGTGACACTCCTTTAGTTTGACTTCATCCTCGCGTATTCCTTTTCCTCAAATTCCCTCATCGTGACTGTCCCAAACGAATTACGAATAAAAACGAGAAGTCAGGGAATTGATAGGACAAAAAAAGGCTTGGTCTATCACATTCAAGCATTGTCCTCTGTTTTTTTGGTTCGTTCGTTTGAGAGAGTGAATGCGAATGTGAATGCGTGTGAGTGTGTGCTTTAGGTTAACATTAGTTTGGTCTTTACTACAACGATACACACACCATTACACTAGCACGAGCCCCGGTAAAAGATTCGCAAAAGAATAAGCATTATAGAAAGAGAGAGAGAGAGAGAGAGATAGAGAGAGAGGGAAAAAGGATTTCTCTCCCCGTGTGATCCAAAACCAGACCCGCAGTATTCTCTTCATGCCATCTTTGCTTCTGGCAACGAATACAAATATGATTTTTTTTTTGGAACCTTTTAGCTGGAAAATCTATCTTCTCCGCCATATTCCCATGTTTTACACACAGCCTTGAGGAAAAAAATATATAACTTACAAATCATGAGTACGAACACGGATTCTCAATACATATCGTATGTAGTTGTCGTCGCACTCGTATTCAATATATATTTAATAGACATGTGAAGTCGTCTCTATTTTCACACCCACCCACTGGCTTCAATTGTAAGTAAACATTCCCCAAATTTTCAACAATTACCGTCTCTCTCTCTCTCTTCTTCTACAGCCTCCAGATTGAAGAGATTCAGAGCCAAAGCCACAGAGCTTACATTATTTTTTATATGACAGAGATACCTTTTTTCCATCATTTGTTTGGGAATTTGTAATATTCTGTGAGTTCTGAATAACAATAAAATTGACAAGACTTGCTGAGTTGAGTTTATTTTAGTATTTGCGAACGTTTGAAATTTCATTTGGATTTCTGACTCTCCTGTTTTCAATTACTGGGATTTTGTATGTATGGAAGGAATGGTAAATAGTGAGTCGTGTGAATTTATTTAAACCTAAATACGGAGATAGAGAGACAGAGAGAGAGAGAGAGAGAGAGAGAGAGAGAGTGAGAGAAAGAGGGAGAGAGAGAGAAAGGAAGGAAGGAAAGTGTGTGAGGAATTAAATGAAATTTATTAAATTTTGGTTATTTACGGAGCTGTCACACGATAGCAGAATACGAAATGAGTAAACATTGTAGAAATTGTAGATTGCCTGAAGGTGGCTTCAGACATTATACAGGATTGAGTCTTGTACGTATTACCTTGTTCATTATTGCAAACCGGAATATACGACTACATACATACGATGTATGTATGTAAATTGAGGAAAGGTGACCTGGACCACAAGCTGCTGCTGCTGATAGAATGAGGAGGAGACGGAGTAAGAAAGTAGGAACTCGGAAGATTCTTGTGAGTTTGTGCAATTGAAAATTAGTTCAAGTATATGAACTGCATACGATTGAATGGGAGAAAGTTTAGAGAGAAGAGGAAAAGAGGGGGAAAATACACTTCTTTGGTCTTTGGTCGTTTATACTGAGTACAGAGTGAGCTAAGGCCTGTTCTTTCCATGAGAGTGAGAGAGAAAGAAAGATAAAGAGGAGGAAAGGATCTTGTGAGAAGGTTGAGAAGGTTGCGTTTAAGTTGCTAGTTGAACCTTGCATAAGAAATTAGACTGTTTCGTCTAGATCTTGGTCGTGTCCTCTCCTTTCTCTCCTTTTTCTTTCTTTCTTTCTCTCTTTTTCTCTTTCTACTTTTTAGTCTTTCGTATTTTTGGTCTCAGCCTAAGAGAGTTCAAAGCTCAAAGAGAGTCAGACACGCAAAGGCAATCTATGAAATAGACTCTCTCTCTCTCTCTCTCTGTGGTGCGCCATGTTATGCGCGACCTAAACTACTCCTTACTTCCTTGTTCTTGTCCCTTGCACTCTTCTTCGTCTGTCACTAACCCAAGGATTCAAAAACTCACTTTCGGCATTCGGGATTTCATTCCTTTGTTTCTTCCGTCTCCTTCGGGTTTTCGATATCGGTTTTTTAGTTTTCGGTACTTTTGAAAGTGACATTTCTCTCTCTGATGTGTGTATCTGTGTGTATTACTGTGTGTGAATGTGTTGTTTGTTGAAGAGTGAGAGGGAGTGTGTGTGTGACACATATGAATACCATGTCAGGAGGTTTGTTTTCTCAGGGAATGTCCCTATATGTAATGTAATCCCAATGGCCATTGCCATTTTAGGATTTTTCAATTTCCGGGCTTGGGGCTCTAGTGTTGTTTGTTGTTGTTGTAGTCAGCGAGGAAATTGTGTGAGAGAGAGAGCAAAGAGCATTGTAGTTGTAGTTGGAGCCGGAGTTTTTGAGAAAATGAGAGATCCAAATAATTAATAATTCATACTAATCCAACGAAGGACGTATAGTTTTTTAGATGAAGCAGGGAAAGCTGGAGCTTTTTCAGGCAAACCACTACCGACCCAACCAAACCGACGGTTCCCTCGTTCCAAACTACATATCGAATGTCTACAAATACCTGCAATACAACTTCTATTTTCCACATTTCCATTTTACCCACTCATGTAGCAAAGTTTCTGGGAAAATACCAAGGCTTTCCTCATAGCCTCGGTGGATACAACGGGGGAAACACACACACACACAAATGACTAAATAGATGGACATGTATTGTGAATGATTGTAGATGGTAAAGTATATAGACAGTGGATTTGTATTATTTTGCAGGGAATTGCTGCGTAGAGAGATGTTAGACGGTGGTGATAGTGTGGTCGTTCGCTCTACCCGGTATAAAGGATACAAAAGAAAGTTGCCGGATGCTTGCTGGTTGGTTGTTGGTTGGTAGATGCACGTTTCTCCTTTGTTTCCGATAAAAGTCAAAGCATTCGAATTGGAATTTCAAGTGTCTGTTGTCTATGTATTTTGGAAAGTAGAAGTACAGTACAGAGGAGGAGGAGAGAAGAAGAACTAGAAGAACAAGAGACAGAAAGTAAAGTAAAGTAACGATCAATTCCGGCTGCATCCACATCCACATCAACTCCAACTTCTCTCTCTCTTTCTTTTGTCTTTATAATTTAACTTGAGCTATTCTCGTGTCTAGTTTATCTACAGACTTGTACCATTATCGTAAGTTCACGTTGTTCCAGTTTCCTCTACTCGAAACTCGAGAGAGAGAGAGAGAGAGAGAGAGAGATACAGAGAGAGAGAATGTTGGAAATCTAATAGTGGGACCTTTTCAGGTACTTTTGGGTGTCAATTATCGACCCACTCTTCAATTTATCACCAGATTCATTCGGAAACACCGTCCGTCTGTTTGTGTGTGTACTCGACTAAAGCCCGAAATTTCCAAATTTAACTTGGACGATAGAAAGGGAGTGAGTGAGTGAGAGATTGAATGAGTACAGGAAAAGGAAGAGGAAAAGGAAGAGAGTTTTTTTTTGTTGGACACAAACCTTCTCAATTTAGAATTTAGAATTGCAATCGCATTTCAAGTTTTCGTTCAATGACGAGGACAATTTTTACTTTTACTTTCACTTTTACTTTCAGAGTTTTGCAACATGTCCGCCTGTACCACCATATGCTCTTTTTGTTTGCATTGGTTTCATCATTTTAACAAAGGCTTTTCCCTAACTCTGCTCTTCAGCCAGGAGTAGTTTCACTAAATTCTTTATGTTGTTCATTATGTTACTTCCCAAGTAAAATATGAATTTGAGGATTGTTGAAAAATATGTTGCAAAAAACCCAGAAAACTTGAAAATATACAATGGAAGAGCCAAGAGAATGGGAGGAAAACTCCATCGTGACTCTCGACTCGTCCATAGTTGAAGGAGGCATGCATGTGTGCACTTGCACTTATGCATATTTAACTCTTTGGAATTGACTGGTGCCTTCATATACTTCTATACATATAAACATTCATCCATGCGATGCATGAATGAATACTCTTTGGAATTGTAAAATTTAATATTAAAAAAATTGTGTTAAACAAATTGCAAATTGGAGCCTATAAAGTTGGGGTCTCCACCAACTTTTGTCATTTAATGACATACTGCAGCCCAGGGCATAGCAAAAATAATCCTCCCTTTCGACATGTGTAATGTGTAGGCATAAGCCATGAATTGTTAAAAACTAAGGGAATTATATGGCAAACAATGGGGAAATTTTGGGATTTTGGATTTGGCATGATAAAGAAATCATGGGCGTCTCGTCCTTGAGCTTTCGTTTAAAGTGTAACACCCAAAACCCCGTATCGGATAAATCCGGTAGTTTTAACTTTCTTTTGAACAGGAAAGACTTTACTGTTTTCCTTTACTTTTACTTTCTCTCTCTTTCTCTCTCTTGTTCTCTTTCTCTCTCTCTCTCTCTATCGCGTGTTAGAACATGAATCCGGGCTAGGCTAATTTATTCTAATTTGTGCGCAGCATGTGTGCTTCAAAACAGTGCGGCAATCATAGGGAAGCATAACCCATAACCATAATACCGTAACTCCTCTATTGCATTTGGGTTCTGCGAAAAACCTGATGATGATTTTGGTCGTGTATCCCCGGGGTTTTATATTTTACTAAATACAAATTAATGGCATCCCACACACAGTTGTTGCTGGGTTTTTATGTTGTATTATTAAATGAAAATACTCTGGTTAAAACTAAACTAAAAGTTTCCCCGCATGTGTATGTGTAATTACCAAACGAGTTCAATTATTTATGCTCATAGCAACAAGAGAGACTTTTGAATTCACTCATACTGTAGACAGTAGTTGCCGTCCAGTACTGCCGTACAGTACAAACAAGAAACTGAGAGAATCAGAAAGTCTAATATTTCCGTATCCCGTACTTTCCAAACCTTCATATTTTTTTTTTCTTATTTTGTATTGCTAACCGCATAGGTAAATTATTATAATTTATAATCAGACATATGAGATGCCGAGCTGTCCTCAAATTACAAGGCTATATGACGCGTGTATTCTTGACTGAATATGAAATGAACTGATTATATGAAGTTATACAACGAAAACGTCTCATTTTTTTTATGTAGGAAACTAGAAACTCATTGAGGTCCGGAATGTTGTGTGTACTGTGTACTGTGTACACACTGTAATGTTGCCAGGTTTTAAGTATCAACATAAAGTTGTAACAGCCGACACCATACTGTGCTTAGTGGTATGTTTGTCTTTGTACATGCCTTGCATAATGAGACTGAGAGAATGCAAGTAGGAGACCTTCTACGAAATCCGTTTTAATTAGCATCCTTTCCCTTTTGATACTGAGTGAGGTGCCAAATCTTTTAGTCTTTACTCTATCCTTCTTGTTTACTCTACCTCTTACTTTGAATTAGCACTTCGGAGCGGAAATAAAAAAAACTGCTGGTGGTATTCCAGGAAAAAAATAGACGTTTTTTCTCTTGCCGTTAGTCTTTGTCTCTGGTATAAAATTACTGTTAATTACACTACTATATTTGTGTTTGAGTTTGTTCTATTAAAAAAATCCTCTAATTCCCAATTAAAAAATGGTCATATGATTTTTTCCCTGAGTATGTACACGAATATTTGCTTTTGTATCTTTTCCCGTGTGTGTGTGTGTGTGGTGTGTGTGTGGTGTGTGTGTTTACTAAAGGACAACGAAAAGAAAAGTTTGGGATGGGACATGCATAAAACATGCCTACTTATAATAAACAATTATGTGGATATAAAATGAAAGAAGATTACAAGCATTTTGTTTCATGGAGTTCCCATTTCAATTATGGTAAAACAAAAGGCTTGGAGTTTGAGGAAAAAAAGTTTTTGAATTCAATAGCCAAAGATGAAATAATACATACGCAGTTAGGACACGCAGACCGACGGCATTAACTTCCCAGTCAAGAGTATGTATTGAAATTTGAGGCTGGAAATTACAAATTAATAATCCCTATACAAACCAAAAGTTTGAGTGTGTGTACACAGAGAGAAAGAAGGGAATGTTTATATGTTTCATAGAAATTTCTTCGGCTCATGCCGCTATCCATATACAATATATGTAGAATACATCTATGAACATGGGGACGACTATATGTATGTGGGTTTGCGGCAAGTGTTTCTATATATTATCGCTCAATCTTAAACTCATCTCATAGTATGTACATTGTATGTAGTACTATGGAGAAAGTAGTTGGAGAAAGTTGGTTCGTAAAATCTCAACAAGTTTTAATGTACAACTATAGTAGTGACAGCTTGTAATTAATTTCCACACGATCCGTTTAGTTTAATCCACATTCTCAAAGATTAATATTGGATTTAATTGTACAATAGTGTCAAAAAAACAAATCCTCACACGTGAAAACTGTAACTGCATACCGAGTCCCTTCATCCTTATTGTCTTTTCATTTTTCTTTTATGTACTTCTATATCCTTTCATGTGTAGTATTTTATTTCTGTTACTTTATTCGTAACCATCCATCCGTTTTATTAGTAGCAAGTAGCTTCCAGGTTAACCAAACTATGGATGTAAAAACAAACGTTGATATGCAAAAAGTTTTTCTTGTAGTTGGGGAAAGGAGAGACGATGCAGGAGCAGGAGAAAGTTGGAGAAAGAACACACAAAATACAAAAAAAAAAACATTCAAATGAATTGAAAAATGCAGCCCTTGGTAGTTGACTATGTAAATATGTAAGCTCTCTCTTGCTCTGGCTATGCCCAATGGAAAAGTCCTCCTACTAAATGTACTATTGTGAATATGGAAAGGAAAACAATTTATTGTCCCTTGTATACAATAGGAATTGTAGTATAAGTTCAACACAAATAGGGAGAGAAGATTCTTGACAATATAACATAATTGAAGATGAATGAGTACATGTCTACAGCACAAGTATAAAATATTTACATTTACATTTTCCTCACACATAAGATACATATGTACATAAAATATAGTCCCAATATGATTACGACATATTTTCTAATATGACGTCTAAAAATCTCACAAAATTTTGGTATATACAGTTATATATAACTTTGATCTGTATTCTGTTTATTTTTCCTTCTTCGGAAACAGTGACAAATCTACACAAATACAAACACAAAATACATGGGCAAAACACGCATGACAATATCCAGTAGTCGACTAGTTTCAGTGATTATGAATCACGGAAGTTTGTGTAGGAAGTTTGTTCACAAAACAAATCTCCATACGTACAACTTTTTATCATACATCATCCAGCAACTATTTGTTACCAATAACTTTATCGCTATCCTCTTTCTCAGAATAGAAATATTTTTGTTATTTACTTATGATAAGGGAGGATCTATACAAAAAAATATATCAAATACCAATAACTTTGAAGAGATAACGATTATACTGGGAGTGGAATTTAGAATTCAAGTTGCCTACGGTAAGTTATCGGTGGTATGGAAATGAAGAATGAAATTCTAGAAGAAAAAACTTTCTATTCAAAAGTCAAAGATATAATACAAATCTACATTTTGTATACAGACTTGAGCTTGGAAAGTTGGCATAATTTACGGTGAGTTTGTTTGTGGAGCTTGCTGTTCATTGGAAATCCATAAAGCTGCATTATAATGCAGAGCACATGGTTCTCCAAACAATTCTAATCTTTTTTCTTTCGCCGTGTGCTCCAAAAGTGTTCAGAGTTTTCCGTCGATTTTCCGTTCTCTCTCTCTCTCTTTCTGTGTCTCGCGCTCTCTCTCTGTCTCTGACTGCGAGGAATCTACTAATATGCCCGTTCCAATATGTGTTTGATGTTTGAGATCACGGACATTTCTCTTATTAGAATTCTTTAGGCTTCGGTCTCGTCTCATTCTCATAATGTCCAACATCAAAAGGAAGCATCCGGTGAATGTGGTGGGAAGAAAACGGAAGAAATAAACCCACGTCATTTCATATTCTCTCTCCCTCTCTCTCCATTTCTTTTATCAAATAGTATAAAGTTGAAGATCTTCATCCAATAAAACTGACACTAAAGAACACAAAAAAGTATTCCATTGAAGAATCATATTGTCAATCACTTGGAATTAATTAATATGTGAATTTTCCATATTTCATTTTCGTTTGCATATTATAGATACTTAGAAAAACCTGCGAATTGCCAGCCAGAAAAAAAGCATTCACTCGGAACTGACAATCAAGTTTGAATTTATCACCAAATGAAAAAAAAAAGATTCTCATTCAAAGTCAACGAATTTTAATTCAATTGCTTGAGATACTTTTGCAAACATATTCTTTATTATGAACGCGTTTATGCGAGTTCGTCTAACTTTTTTGAACTGACGTAAAGAGAGAGAGAGAGATAGTGAAGGAGTCTTTGCGCGCTTTGCACATTTCTTCAATTATTGGATTCTTACAGTTTGTATATGTGTACTCACAGTTGCTGATATGTATATATTTGAGTGTGACGTGTGAGGACATTAAAAGTAGATTCCGAAGGTCGAAGGTTTGTTAATTAACTTTCCAGTCGTAAGGAGTTTGGAGTTTGGAGCTCAAGGGTGAAAAGTTGACAGAAAAATAAATTCCAATTCAATTGCATTTGTAAATTGCATTTTCACAAATAAGGGAGTTGGCTGTCGAAACGAGAAACTCTTGAAAAATCCTAGAACGATAGAGAGAGAGAGAGAGAGAAAGAAAGAAAGAGAGAGGGATAAAAAGGAAGAGAAAGAGAAAATGTGAATTGAAATCTTAGAATAGAATTATCGACTCCGTTGTACATTGTAAAGATTGAGTTGTAGTGACACACAAAGAAAAGTTCAAGAGACTACTAGACTGTCAACTACGCTGTGTGTGTACGATGTTCGGATAGGATCTCGAGCACAACTTGACAAAAGAGATAAAGAGAAAGGCAGAGAGAAGTCATAGACAAAACGAGAGGGCACAAGAGAAAAGCAAAGCAAAACGGAAGAACTGAGATTGCATTGATAATTAGGCCATCGTTCCCTTGTAGCTCAAGTGTTTCCCTCGGCGTGTCTCACCAACTCTTTAATCTTCCCTCATTAACTATTCCTCCATTTAAAGAGTTTCTAAGGCAGCTTTTAATTTGAGAATATCCTAAATTTATTCTTGTATGTACAATACAAGAGAAGATGTGAATCATCTACAAAATGACTCATGTGGAGAATCGGAAATGGCAAATTCACGACTGTCGTTTTACTGCTCCTCGTTTTTCCAATTTCTCTTTCTCTCTCTCTCTCTCGCTCTCTCTCTCCATCTCTCCATGGCTGTGTCTCTCAAAAGAAACACATTACAATTCCTATACTCCGTCTCAAATCCACGGATTCTACAAGCCACAAAAAAACCACATGGTTTTTCTATCCCGTCCCCCCAACCATTAAAGAAAATAAATGTAACCTTCCAAAAGACAAAATACTTGGATTCGGATACAATCCGTTCCAATTCTTTTTGGAGATTTAGGATTCAAGTTTTAATACAGTACAATTTTGTGTTCCTGTAGTTTTTTTAGGGGGTTCTTTTTTTTGTATTGAAACAGCTCAGATTGTATTTCCTTGTGTGTTGTAGTCTTTGGAGTTGGAGCTCCGTGAACCATGAACAAACGATTAGGAAAAATGAACCATGAAAATTACAGTTGTCGACGGCTGTCTAGGAGGGGGAAAAAAAAGAAGGAAGGCATCAGGTAACTCTGTGCTATTTTAACTTAACCCAAATCCAAAGCCTAAATCAGAGCTTAAGTGTACCATGCGTACCATAATACTATAATACATGGGCAACTTTCACACACACACACACAGAGTGTGTGTCTCCCCTCATTCCCTTTCTCTTTCCCTTTCTCTTGCCCGTAACCAAACCTTAATGTTCTCACTTGCTTTCACCACTCGTTTCTTCCCCTGCTGAGTTTTATTAACTACCTGCACAGTTCATTATTTCATTTTCAAATCTCTCGCTCTCTATTTCTCTCTCTGACTCTGACTCTTCCCTCAAATTTCACTTTGAAGCTTTAGGATTACTCTGTAGCTTCAAATAAACGAGACGTTTCCTAATCTTTTAGAAATTCATTCATTCATGTCGGTACACTAAATCCTCGATTTTCTCATGGTAATTGTATACACTAGCATCGTATATTCAGCCATCAATTTCCCAATTTAAACCGCCACAGTTATTAATGGATCGGATTAACGAATTTCCCACGGATAATGTTCTAGTTCTAAACGGTCAATCACACATTGTTTTGTCAACTTTTTATAACTCTCAATTTGAAAACAAACAAAAGTTTGGAACAATACGGTTTGAGTTTGTAGAATTAATTAATTAAATGGATAAAATATGCAAGAAAGTCCAAAGTAATTGTCATACAGCTTGAAGGAGAATTCAGAAGACCTTTTCAAACTGACATCATTCATGATGTTGGACATATTTTAGCTTCAGAGTCGTGTAGAATCTGGGTGTCTTCATTGTCAATTTCAATCATATAAAATGTAATTTGAAAAAAGTTATGGTTGAGTTCCAAATGTCTCTGTCTGTACGTTTATGGAATTTGGAGGAAATACCAAATAATAGAATGGTAGAGTATGCCCCGGAAATATATGATTTATCAAATGATTTAAGTGAGAAGGAAAAAGGGAAAGCATGGGGAGTGTATAGGTAAGTGAGAGCGAGTGAGAGAGCGTGGAAATTGAGGATACGCAAATTTGAAAAGAGGAAAAGGGAAATTTTGTGAAAGCAGCTACAAAAAAACTTTGAGCATCCGCATATATATAGACTCTGTTGTTGGTATTTGTTTTCAAGAGTGAAAGAAAGCCAAGAGCGACGTCCCTGACATCCGCCTTTATTTAGCAACATCCTTTTGCGATTAGTCTACTACTACTTGGTAGGTTCATACATAAAATACAACAAAATATGTGGGTATATTATAGAATATACTAGAACAGCGTCTGCAGAAAAACTCACCACATCCCGCTTTGAAAGCACCTCACACAGTCTGAAAAGTGAAAACACAAGCATACATATGCATGTTTATATGTGTATATTCCAAATTCAATTCGCTGACGGACCGGATATTTGACTGACGTTTTTAGAGCACCAAACACTCCAAATCGATTTGTATAGAGGCTCTCTTGTTTTCATCTTTCGTTTCTTTACGGCTTTTTCATTTTGTTTTTTTATTTATATATATATATGTATTTTTTTTGTAAATAATTAAGAAACAAAATACAGTTCAAAGGAGTGGCGTTTGGGCATGCATATTTTTTCTTGTGTGTCTGTTCATGGGTATAGAAGAACAAGAACAAGAAGAAGAAAAAGTCAAAACTATCCATCACATTGTGGAGAAAGCTTTCCAAATATTGTTTGTTTGCAACAAAAAAAAAATCTGACATTTACACGGGTAGAAAGTTGAAAGAATCCTTTTACGTGTATAAATTTGAATAGCTTTTGGTGTTCTGCATTATAATTTATAATCCAAATATGTATTAAAAAAATTGCTTGTACAATTGTACACAACAAATGACAAAGGAACGATTTATGGTGAATTGCAAGGGATTGAATAAATGAAAAGAGGATGAATCCGTAGAGGATTGCGATAGAGTATGTATATATTTAAAACATGATGAAATCTAAAGATTTATAAAGGGAATCAAAGACGGACAGGGAAATGACAGCTGGAGTGAATGATAGAAAGTAAATGGGAACGTGAAGAGATTTTAGTTGAATTTTTTTACAGGGCGAAAGGGAAGGGAGATAGCAGATTGTATGTGTGTGTGTGAGAGAGAGAGAGAGTTGATACTTTTGAGTAGTTTTTTGTTCTTATTAGAGTTCTTTTTCTTACGATTAGAAGGGGCATCAAAGCCCCTGTCTTGGTTTGAATGTGTGCGAAAGTATGTACAAAAAAGACGGTGAATCTGTGTAATGGCTTGCGTAGCGTTGAAATTTGGAGGCCATCATAAAAACTGAATGTGTAACTAAGAAAATTGAGCGAGAGTTTTCATTTTCTTGAGGCAAGCTGACGTACAATCGTTCCTTGTCCATAGGAAAGAAAGTAATTTCTGAAGAAACTTTCTCTCTTGCCAACCCAGCTTAATTGCACTTATTTATTGTCGAAGTTTCCCTTTTCCCGTCTATTACGGTGGGCTATATTATACGTATTAGAGGTTTCACGTCTCATTTTCTCATCTCATTTCCCACATATACACCAACTTTCCTTTTGTTTCTTTTTCACCAGCTATCTCGCTCCCTCTCTCTCTCCCCCTCTCTCTCTCTTACACTCCTTCCCATCACCATACAATCTGTCTCTCTCTTTATTCTAAATCTCTCAACAGTCACACACAGCCCCTCTTTCTCCTTCTCAATTTCTTTCCTCAAAAAAATAAATAAATAACACCCACAAATTTTGCCAAAATGCAATAGAAAGTGCAACCAGGAATTCATTCATCTATCCATCCAAATGAACTGACATACCAATCAATTCAGCCGGCGTACTATATATATATAGAAATATGCCAGTCATTTTAAACAAAAGGTACAGACTGCTCATGAAAGGTTGATAAATGATAACTGTGAGGTAGGTGATCTGCATATTGATTAATTACATCGACATGGTAAACGATAAATTAGAAACTCCAACGTGATACACACTAAAGAAATTTTCTTTTTCGGCATCCAGCTCCAAACACGATAATATTAATGGTCCCTTGCTTAAAATTCCCTACACACATTTATTCTAATATGAAATTATACCTGTAAAACCAGTCTGAAATGATGACGAGCTTAATGGGGAATTAGCACGCAATACATACAAACTATACCAACGACTGCGGAAAACACACGCTGTATAATAATACATGAGCCAGATTCTCGGGGTGCTAAAAACTAATAACAAAACAAATTGAACAGTCCTCGTTGTGACTGACACATTTTACTTGGCTGAGTAAAATGTACAGCATGTGTTTTTGCACAGCTCACGATTTCCCTTTTATGACTGAATAAACTTTTACTAGGATTTATGACTCCAGACTCCTGACTCAGGGAGTCTATGGGATTCTGTTAGGAATACGGAATACAGATATGATTTTACTTTTTATTGAGGACTGTACATGTTTAATAATACTAATAATAATTTACACCCGAATTCTATATATATTATGATTTGAGTCAAGCCTTTGGAGATGAAAACATTTCCAGTTTGAACCATGAAGACATTTAACATTTTATGGGATTTTCCGTATTTTCCGTATTTCAGATCCGATCCCGGATTCTCCCAGAGTGTCACAATACATTTGTTGCTAATTTATAGAGTCTGGTTAGGAAGTAGAGAGGAGTCGAGGGAAAGTAGTGCAATTATTATCTGGGAATTAAGACAACGGTAAAGACGATGAAATAACATTGAATCCTCTTTGTTTGTGTTGGAGATAGATTTTGAGAGAGGAAGAGGAGAGCGAGTGGAAGCCCAAGTGTTGATACTACCACGTAGTCGTAGTAAATACTGATTGGAGAATGAGAGAGAGAGAGAGAGAGAGAGAGAGAGAAAGCTAATCAATGAAGAACGAGTAAGTTCTCTCCCAGCAGATTTTCTCAGATTCGATTCGATTGCAAGTATCTGTAGAACTCTCTATTTGGGAACTTGAACAGAGAATGGATGGCAATAATGGGTAAACGAGTAGAATTGCGAAACCAAGGAAAGTGTTTGTATCCTCACATGACCGTACACAGGTATTCCACATGACCGTACACAAACACAAACACTCACATACAGACTATCCGTATAGGCTACTTCCTTTGTTCCCAAGTTGCGTATACATATATATATATATATACTGGAGGATATGTGTCCAATCTAATGTGAACACTGCAAAAGCATCATCACAGAACAGCCCAGCAGATGTTCCACGAAAGCCAGAGACTATAGAGCAACAAACGGGAAAGAAAGTAAGTCAATAGAAACGGCAATTTATACATGTACGGAGGTGAGTATCTGTAGACATTCAAAGACCAAGGATGGATGCCAGAATGGAATTCTATGGAAAATCATTACAGAGAAGGCAACCTGAAGTCTAGAGAGTGCTTAAGGTACGTAACGTAGCTACGTAGGGAAGGATAGAGTGAAAAAGGTAGAGAAAACACCAAACATAAAGACGACAACCAAGAAAGAAGACGATGACGACGACGGGGAAGGAGAAGGAGAAAGTAAAGAATGGAGAGAGAGAGAGAGAGAGAAAGGAGAGTCAATGTCTTATCTCTTCAAGAAATCCCTTCATTTCCACATTTCAATGTCATTCTACGGGTCTGAAGGGAGGGATAGTGGATAGTGGGACTCTTTTTTTTCTTCTCTCCTTTCGTTCGGGTAGTACAATAACTTTCACTTTGTAACCACAGCAGCTACAGGCTTTATAGAAATGTACACTCCTTTCCCACCACATTTGTTAAGGGAAACAAATGTTTGTCATTTTCAAACTATTTTCAAGTGGCTTGCCAGCTCTCACATTAACTTTTTATTTATTCCAGCGATCTCCTCTTATTTTTATTTTATTTTTCGTTTTGTATTGTTTTTTTGAGATGACCAAAGTTCCTTGTATTTCAAAGGCACTTTAAGGATAAAGCAAAACATGGAGAACTTGTTTAGAAAGTATTATTATTTGTCTACCGAGTGCTATGTGAAGAGGTGAAGCTCCAGGTTTTTACGCACGCATTGAATTTGTGATTGAGGATTGAGGTCAATTAGAAATTCCCTATACTTACCGTAAAAGGGAAAGGAAAAATAAAGTAAGAAGAATTGTACGGGAAAATCCTTTTTTCTGTGGTAATTTGCTACCAATTCATTAGCTGACACCATCTGTAACTTTACACTCTATATGCACAGTACAAGAGTTGCAGTACGCACCTTGTACAAATGTGTATTTAGTCCGTACATATAGATATAGATAAGTCTCAATTTGGAAAGCTCGTTTGAGGTAAAGCTTCCTAAATAGCCGCAAATGAATTACGCCCAAAATCACATTAGAGTGGAGTCTCTATCTAAATGGATTCGATAAATTTCCTTAAAATAGATTTATATTCGAATCATTTCAAAAGTCTCTGTATGCTTAATATACTATTGGAAGATGAAAATAAATTTTCATTGTTAGTGTTGGCTTATTCAATTATTAAAACTATTAGCGGATTTGGAAGGGAACCATCTTTTCATGTCAATCAATGAAACGAAATCTTGCCAACTATATAATTGTCAATGTCGATTACTTGATGATTCTGGAGGAATATGATAATGAATCGTATTCATCATTAATTCAATGGTTATGGTCAAATTCATAAGATTTGCCATTAGTAAGCAACAATGGAGTTTCCCGTCATTTATTTAACGCTTTCACTTTGGTAGTTTTGTCACTTCCTTAATCCCCTCAAATTCAAGTATAAATTGGACAATTTTCTGTGTAATTTTAAGCTGTGAATGTCTAGAATCCTCCAGATTTGATATAAGCTTGGCAAAAAAAGTAACCTCAAGACAGTTAGAGATAGAGCTCTCCGAATCAAGTACAAAAAAAGGGAAAGTCAAAGGAAATGCTAAGCCTCTGCCGTTAAAGCGATTTATTCTTCATTTTGAAGAGCCAAAAGGCAGAAAAAGCAAGAGGATGAGACATAAGAAAGCGAAGTAAAAGAAGAAGTGAAAGAGAGAGAGAGAGAGAGAGAGAGAGAGGAAAGAGATTGCAATAAAAATCATCTGGTTTGGCCCAGCTGGGATGAGAAAGCTAGTATTTTGCTAACGTCAGTAAGCTCATTCGCCAAATAGCATATGCACAACCGTGTACTTGAGCACAAGAGAAGAAAAATCAGGAGAGTACCCTCTACTTTTTTTCTTGCGTTTTTTAGCGGAATCCCAGCTGATACAGCCTATATCCAAGCTCAATGTAAGAAAAAGACTATATGTAGGTATTATATTTGCCGGATTCTTAAATTACTGACTGTGTAAGCGCAAAATATTATTTTATCTCTTTTAGGTCAGGGCTCAGGACTACAACTACAAACTCTCCGTGAAACCAAACATTCTCGTTTCCTCGTACATCCCTCATCAAAGTTTGTCTCATCTTTTCCACAATTTACTCAACGACGTCATGCTCATGTGCTAGGGAGTGTGTGTGTGTGTATTCATATGTGCGTGTGTGTGTCTCTCCGTGTGTGTATGTGTGTACAATATTCATTCGTGCAGTCAAGTATAATGTACATGCACACTTGAATCGAAAGCACTTTATGCATACAGATACATCTGTATACTTATACGTAGGCTCACGATTCGTACATACATACATTCCTATTTTGCACGGGGAGACTGAGAGAGAGTCTAGCATGACAAAAGACACGAGGGAATCAATATTTTAGCTCTGCACTCATACTAGAGCTTTAGCACCATGTGGTATTTGGTCTCATATCAGCAAATGTTGGGGAAACTGACGGGGGAAAACCAATTTCAATTGTGGAGCATTGAACGTTGAAAATTTGGTCGTCATTTGAGCCGTCAGCACACCAAAAAATCTCAATTCAGAGAAAGCAAAAAAAAAAAAATTCATCGTTTTTCTTTCTTAGAAATGTGAGAAGAAAAATTGGTGGGCATGAAATAATCATAGGGTCATAGGGTCATTTCTACACAATGTCGATACGCATACACAATACATTTTCATCTTATCTTTTAGTCTGTCAACAAAATAAATGGGTAATTTCAAACAATGCACACAAAAAAAAAGACTATTACAATTTCCTCGTTGACCTACTGAACTCGCTCAGCTATATGCAATCAATTCGGTAGTAAAAGTTATGTGATTCTTTCCCCTCTCGTGTTTTTCTATATAGCTATAGCATAGGTACATAATTCTAGTAGGATCTGTAGGATTTTGGGCAAACAAATATTTTACTTGGATTTTCCTGGGGATGATGATTTTTCCGTCCTTCCTTTTTATTTATATTTGTTTATCCATCTCATAACATGATCGTGATTGTATAGATCGCGCTCATTGAAATGTATGAAATTTCCCTGCACCCTGTAATTTCCAGCATGCCCTAAAATTTATTTTATTGCTCCATGTGCAAACTACTCAAACTACTGGAATATTTGTGGATGCCGTGTGCATCCTCTCCTTTGTTTTATTACTAAGCCCTTTATGTTCCACATGATCTGATATGATTTCATTTCGTTTATTTTCTTCTTTGAACTGAAAACTGAAAATTTTATCAAAATAAGAAAAAACATTCATTTATATTCTTTAAAGCTTGTACTAAAATAATAATAATAATAATAGCAATTATTATCAAAGTACAACAAATAAATATGGATTTATACGTGTAGATTTTACACAGCTGTTGCTTTCATGTTTCTAAAAGTCACACACTCACCGCATCCAAAAAAATAATTAAATATTCATATTTATAGGGTCTGGAAAAGCTTTCATAGGTTTTGAACGTATTATATTTTACTTTAAATTGAAGCATGGGCGATGTTATCTATAGGAAGACGATGGAGGACTTTGATAGAATTTTGGGAGGAATTAGGAGCATCGATATTTGCCGGAATGATGAAAGTGAATCAGGTAGAAAAGTTTTTTGTTCCCCTCTCTCTCTCTCTCTTTCTCTCTCGACACACATACTTTACGTGATGTATAAGCCTCTTAAAATGTTCTGGTGAAGTTCAAGATTGAAGCATAAATTTAAAGCATAGTCGGGGAAATGGATGAAAATTAGCCGTAGCTAGTATAGGTGTATAAGAAGATGGGAATTTGTATACATAAAGAATTTGACAGTTTATGGAATGAAAGCCGCATATTCACATTTTATTTCAGACAAGGAAGATTCCGAAAAGTATGCACGAGTTTAAGAGACGGCAATAAAAATTGTAGAGAGCCCGAGATAGAGAGAGCGAGAGAGAGAGATAGACAGAGAGAGAGAGACGCCCCATTAGCAAATATGAGGGATTCAAAATTGATGAAGACAAACTGGTATGAGCTGTTGAAATACGTCAAGACTTTTCAATCATCATTTTCTTAGAGAGGAGAGAGAGAGAGAGAGAGAGAGAGAGAGAGAGAGAGAGAAGAGTCAAAGGGAAAAGTGAAAATACTTGAGAAAGGCGTACCTATTAGAATGTTCTACGGAATTTCGTCTTTAGGGATTCTTCTTCAATGTATAAAATTGTTCTGGTATGTATTATACATTAAAAAAATATATATTCAGTAGATACATATGTATATATTATACGTGTATAGTATACATGTATCTACTGAATTTTTCATTTTGGTACAAAACGTCGTTTACACACGTCCATTTATAGGTACATCCAGCGAAAGTCTCTAGAGCAATTTTTTTCCGAATAGACCAAGTTACGCACAGTACAGTTGATATTGATTGTCTACTGTTTTTAGACTTGAATACCTATTACATACAATATGGGGTATAAAGTGAGGGAAAGGGGAGGCTTCGTGAAAGCCAGTAACGATCTTCTATTTGAGTTTGAAATGCACAACGACGTGATTGATGGAGTTCAGTTATAAACACTTATCATCAACCCAAAAGTACAAATCAATCCTACCACATTTGTGGTTATTTCACGACAAAGATTTATCACCACAGAAATTCAACTCTTTTCACAAGTTCCTACCCCTGCAGCATCCTCCATTCATTCTAGATCGGGAATTACAAATAGAAGTACATGCATCGGCTGAAATCCAGATAGTAAAATAAATTGTAATTTCAAATTGAGAAGAAGTTTACATTGTTTATTCTGGACAAGCAAAATAATTACGGATTTCGGATCCAGAGAAAATAGTTTATTGCAAATCGTCTAAACTAGGAGGATGAAACTACGAAGGAAATGAGAGTTGAACACCAATCTTCTTCTACTAATCAAGGTATTTCAACCGAAACTCGGTAACTCTCTCTTTCCCTGGATATTACCCATTTGTGTGTATGAATATGTACCGTAATAAATTGTGAATTGCAATAAAACCGATCGATTAAATGGCCGTTGCCTGTAAATGAGAGAAATTTCCCTGCACAAAAGTTATTCTGTAAGTTTCACCATAAATTCCCTTGCACAGCTGCTTCCATATCCTTTTACTCCAGTAAATATATTGTGGGGTGACAATGTAAATGATGTACGTTCGAAGGATTCAACGCCATCAAATCCCACGAAATACACTACAATACAATAATTTTCCACCTTGTTTCATTTTATTTCTTCCTCAGTCAGTGATGTTGTAAAAATATAATTCAACAAAAGCTGTTTCCGTTTTTTGTTCAAGTCCATGTACATATTCACCCTGCATACCTTACATCTAGTTTCACATTTGTGTGTTTGTGTGTGTGTGGAATTATCGATAAAAAATTCTGTCTATATTCCATCCATGTAGATTTGGAGTTGAGCCTTTTTTGAGAGGTTTTTCTGGTGAAAACGGGAAAAGATGAGGAGGGGAGAGAGGATAAGGATGCATTATTGCTGTTTTGAAAGAGAGTCAATTCTATTTTCTAGTATTTCCACAATGTGCAGCATGTCTTGTCGTTTCTAGCTTTCTCCATCTCCCTTTTTTTCTCCTCTCTATTCCTTTCTCTTCTCTTCTTTCTTCTTCTCTCTTCCTCCTTTTGCTTGCTCTTCCCCAGGCTGTTCTTGTTCTGCCAGTCTGTCTGCCAGTCCAGAAGATCAGGCAGAACCTCAAGTTTCCCTAGTGACTCGCACTTGGCTCTCCTCGCACAAGGTCCTTGAGAATGCGAGAGAATGAGAGAGAAAAATAGAAAGCAGTGAGAAAGGAAGAAAAGGAAATAGAGAAAGGGAAAGAGCGAGTATATAAGCAGAAACTTTTTTCCATCCACTTTATGGCAAGGCTTGGACTGTTCACTGTTCGAATGGGTACTCTACCTGTTCATTCATTCACTAATGCTTCAATGCACTCCGTATTTCCTTCTGTCTCACTTCGTTCTTTCACTTTTTTCTCATTTTTGTACTCTCTCTCTCTCTCTCCATCTTTCTCCTTCAAGTACCACATAAAATATTACGCTATCAATTCCAGTACAATCAAATCCATCATAATTCCACAATGCCACTTTAAATTTTTCCATAATCCACCAAAATATCTCGTATATCATTTTACTTTTGTCTTTGTATTAAATCTTATTACTCCTAGGATTTGTATACTAAATGTAAGTGGAAGTGTTTCCAAAAATAGGCTACTTCTTTCTATTGTTTACTTGCTTCATTTCATATTACTCACCATCATCAAAGCTAGAGACTATATCAACTCTAAACAATGTACCGACTTGTGCATTACAAAATTTAAAATATACTAAAGAACAATCTTTTTGTTTCACACATGTGTATATTGTCTTGTGTACAAGAAATTGAAAAAGGGAATGAGATGGAGATTAGTTTAGCATATAATTAGACTAGAGAGAATGAGACTGATGATTTCCCAGATAATGAGATGGCTGGGGCTGGGTAAAGATGAAAGAGAAACCCACGATGAAAACCAAAATGGAGGAAGGTTTTGAATACGGAGGATGTAAGTGAGTCTCTGAGTGTTTGCATTTGTAGACTATCTGTATGAGCAAATGAAACGAAAATGGAAATGACGGATTCATTCATTGTAGAATATACTTGGTCTACCTATCTAATGTACAATGTAACTCATCCTATGCTCATCTGCACAAGAAAAATAAGTAGAATTCAGAATTCAGACTGAATACTGTCGCTTACTGTTCACATATATTTTGTATCCAATTTCCAGTCAAGTCAAGCCACTAACGTTGTATAGAATTTGAATTCAAATTTCAGAATTCCTGAAAACCGTCTAATAATTACCGTCATCTCTGTTTCTCTCTCTCTCTGTGTGTATGGGTGAGTACGACGGGAAATGCACTATGCGTGTTCTCGCCTCAGTGATATGAAAATCAGGTTACTCATGTAAAGGTGAATATCTGTACTGAATCCCAAACCATTTGGATTTATTATACTCGTGAGTAACCATATATAGTTGAAATGTGTAACGAGAGGGAAGCTGTGAGCGGTGAAGGTAAACAGTTGTGCTTATAATTATAATTATAAGGATGAAGTGTTCAAAGTTTGATGTAACCCGAGAGTCTGGCAAGATTCAGAGACAGGAGGCATATAATCTGGCTATATATGATGCACAATCCTCGACAAGTCGAGAGAGAGAGAGAGGAGAGAGAGAGGAGAGAGAGAGGAGAGAGAGAGGAGA